>JAJONQ010061693.1:0-13983 GCA_036250385.1 Solanum microdontum
AAAAATAAAAGACACTCGGTTCAAAGGGACTATTCTCAGAAAAAGAACCAAAAACAAAAGTCAAGGAACCCATCTTAAAAAAAAAGACTCAATAAAATAGTAAAAAATAGGAATTCATTCCTCCACCCCACACTTAAAAAGATGTTATGTCCCCAAAGCATCAAATAAAATTTAAACAAGGGTTAAGAAAACTCCCTGAGGCCTCTAGGCCTAGCTAGTAGCATGTTCTCTTGATTTTCATCAAGAGTCGTACGCACCCACACCTAAGCTCAAACATACTCCTTCGCTTCAAATTTTTGGGTACTCAGACTTCCCCTAATCTACAAAAATAACACAAAAAATGACACTAAAAAAATAAAATAAGAAGTTACACTATAAATTGGGTTGCCTCCCAATAAGCGCCTAATTTAACGTCATGACACAACACAAGTAAGTTCGCCACTTTTCTTTCCACTTTGAACTTATGAATTGTACCTCTAACTTTGCATCAACTTTTGTGCTCCTCTCAAGGGGAGGAGGTATAAAGATAAAGGAACCAAGTAATATATGTCGCATCTTGAACTTCTTGGCCCTTAGGTGAGGAGTGTCGTTTTGTCTACATGAACTAAAAAACTTTAGGATGTAGGGGACTTGTACCTCATCTATACACTCATCCATTAGTTTAGATTTTATAGAAAAGTGTTTTGAATGAGATTCAAAATGCCCCAACTCCAAAGCAGCATTATTTACAATATTCTCACTTTTGTACTCTTTCTCAACATCGATATTAAGAAATAATGTATAGTTGAATGGTTGGAATTCCTCTTTTTGCTCTACTAGTTGGTCATCATCTACGACAATTGGTAATTGGGCTTCAGACGCCTCAATCTTTTTGTTCAAGTGAGCCTCTGAGTCATGAATATTTGAGTCAAATTGATCTATTTTTTGTGTGAGCACAACTGTTCCTTCAATTAGTTGGGTTGTCATATATATTAGACCATCACAAATAGACTCTTGAAACTTTAGAAGTTGAGTTTGTTCTTGTAGCCAAGATTGGCTCACTATCTCTGTGTCTCCATAACTTTCTCCTTGTTGGGCTTCACTCTCTTCTAATTTAGCTTGGACTGTAATTTCTAATTGAATAGCGTCAAGCTTATCAAGAAGTTTCATGATTTTTGATTTCTCTTCCCCGCATTCAAATATTTGTTCCATGATTTTTTAATTAACTTTGTCCAACATGTCCGTACATTCCATAAGTGAATTCACATTGTGCGCCTCTTGTTTTGCATTCTCCACTTCATCACCCCCATGAATAACAGAAGAATCATTATAGGGGTTCGGGGGAAGGGAATAAGATTTAGGAAAACCATTCCAATGAATATATTGACGACCACATATATGGCATATAGGACACTCGATATCCAAGTGGTGTCCATTACAAATATAAGGATTTTTATAAGAATACTACTTATCACCCAACCACGATATTTCCCAATCATCCATATCAATAAGAGTATCAAATTATTCAAAGAAAAAATTAATAATTAATTGTTTGAAAAAAATTAATTAAAAAAAACAAAAAATAAAATAAAATAATAATAAGTATAACCTAGTTGAATAGTTAATTTCTAAGTCCCCGGCAGCGGCGCCAAAAACTTGTTGCTCCCAAATATACACGCAAGTAATATAGTGACTCTTAAAATAACCAGATTATCGAACCCAAAGGACTTGTCAATTAACTATTTTTACTAAATTATATTGGTCTACTTATTTATTTAAGAGTGCCAAAGGAAAAGAATGCAGGAATAAAATAATAAAATTACTTACAGTGATTTGAAAAATTCCAGGGCTGCGGCATGCGTACGGTTTCATGTATCACATCTCATGCATGATCTAATTTAGGTTATCAAGTTACTGATTTACATGATTAATTATATGAGTTAGGTATCTCGACCTCTAGTCGCCTACTCCAATTAACTGTATAACTACATCGTTGAGCGGGGATAAGCAGTCCTAATTGGCGAGCATTTATATTTCATCTTGTTTCGTAACCAAGCTAGTTGTTCGTCCGGGCGTCACTCCTAAACACAAATCAACTCAATAGAAGATCAAGTTTTTTATATTCTTTGGTCTATCTACCTTATCCTCTCTCGATTTTAGGAATAGACAAGAGATTTATTTCTATGGTGATCAAGCATGAAATAATAAAATAAGAATATAAAAGTAACTTAAAGTGATAACCAACATTAATTCAAAACAATCGATGTTCAACAATTACTCATAGCCACAGCTCCAGAACAAGGGTTTTTAGCTACTAATATCTAAGAAAATAAGAAGAAGAAAAAAACCCTAAAAAGTATTGACAACTTTATACTTTGATGCCCTTTTGATTTATCTCCTCCAAATAATTATTTCTATGGACTATTATAGGTATAAAAAAAATCCCTAAATAAAATAATTGAATCCAAATCAGATCCAAAACCAATAAGAATTCGACTTCCGAGGGTCCGCCGCCTCAAACTTCAGTGGTGCCTTCCAAATCTGCCACGTGGAAGCAAGATTGTTTCAATTTCGCTATTTGCTGCACTTTTCCTTTTACATTATTATATTGAGTTTATTCCATTAAGCTGCATGCATGTTTGATTTTCTTCTGAAGCCTTTGATCTTTAATTCGTATTAGCTCCAAACTTTTTTAACTTTACACCAATATACTCTTATAAATAAAATACACTATAAATAATAAATATAAGGTAAATAATGATGAAAATATATTTTTTTGGTCTCACATCAAGGATTATAGGAGATTTGAAAAAGATTCATAGAGATATGTAGTAGCTAGCTAGTTGACAAATATGATAGGGAGAGATGTAGCATTTACCTAGATAGTGATATTCCTAAAAATACAAATATGTACGTATGGTATATATAGTTTATCTATTATTGAGACATACAATTTTTGTCACTAAACAATAAAATTCTCTTCTTTTTTTTTTAAATTCCTATTCAACATGCACTGAGGGAGCACATGCTCCAATAAGGTTTCTTGTGTTAAGATTTTAGAATAAAGTAGAAGCCTTTATATATATTTTTTTTTATTTTTTTATTTTTTAAATTTTATATAAGCAGATGAAGAATTGTGCATCCATGAAATTATTGTACGATGTACACAAAATGGATTGTCTCTGAAGATTGTGATGAATGCGATAAGATCTTTTTCATCCTTAATTAGTTAAGAACTTTGATGTTTTAATAAAAACACTTCCTCCTTTCTACGTTTTATATGATGTAATGGACTAAAAATTCCATAGGTTTCTTTTTTTAAAAGCAAATTTTGGTATTTTATTAATAATCTCGAAATCAAAAAAGAAACACCACCTCGGGCGTAGCCCAACCAATACCGAGCCCAAATAACAAAAACACATAAAATTTTGGTATTTTACCAGTTGGCGCTATATATACCTAAAGTAGGGTTTCATAATACAGACCCCCTCATTATCTTCTTTGTCTTCTCGCCTCTTTTCTCCTGAGATATGTTGCCTCCTTAGACTAATCCAAGCCTCCGCTTTCTACTGATTTGGATCATCAACAACCTGGAGCTTCTATTCTTTCGTGCTGGTCATGTGTCAGCTCACAAGAGTAAGCACCTTCATCCCTGTACTATTCCCTTTTGTCTTGCTACTAACTGTTTTGCCCTTTTTAGTTGTTCTCTCAGGTTACATAGGTTGTGCTCCTTGTATTTTGCTGACAATCCTTTCTATTGGAGAGATGCTTCTTCACTTGGTAAGTTTTCACACTTCTTCTCATTTCGTTCAGTTGCTCTCTAACCCCTAGGTGGTCCAACATTAGAGTGCATGAGTAGCTCTATCCGCCCCTTTAAAAGAGTGTTAATAGCTTCTTTTGAGTTTGAACGTCTTACACTGATCTCAGATCTTCCCATTTTGTCGAATCCTTATTGCTGGTTGAAGTAGCTTAGGCTAGTTCAAATATCAAATGACTATACAAAAGAAAAGGTCCAAACTCAAAAAGGAATACTAGGCAACATGCAAAAACACTGCTTTTTGAGATTGTTAATTAATTTATATTCGGTGTTAATTAATTATTGCAAGTTTTCTGCTTCAAGAACAACTTCCAATGTACACAATTGAAGTTGAAATTTTTTGTTTAACTTCGAACATTTTTGTCTTAAGTATGACCTTGTGAAGGTGGCCAAACATCAAGACATTTTTGTTTGAAGTTTGGTATGGCTTGTCAAGGCTAACTTCAAACTTTTTTCTTATTGAAGTACTTGTGAACTTTACAAGAACAAACATTAGGAATTTTTGCCTGAATTTGGTACGGCTTGCCAATACCCACTTCAAATAATTTTCATTGAAGTTGTGGACTTTACAAGGCAAGTTTCACACATTTTTGACTAAATTTTTACCTGACTTGCCAAAGCTAGTTAAGTTATTTACCTTGTTTTCCAAATAAATGATATATATATATAGCAAAATAATTTTTTTGATTATGTATATGTATAAGTTTTCTTGATGGAAAGAAATTACTGATTATGAGTCCCTAGGGCAACCGTATTTTTTGGAGAAGTCCCTTGAATTAAAGGTTTATCTAAGAGTCCCTAGCTTAACTAAAGTTTGCTTATCTCATTAAATTGATTTAATCCATTATCTTATTCTTCCATATGTATATCTATTAATCTAAAATGTCTATCTCTACATTTTTTAATATCGTGATTATACATTGAACTTAAAAAGGAGATGAATCAAGCCTATCATTAAATTGATTTTAAAGACTATCAATCAAATTCATTAACATGTTTTTTTTCTCATATGCTTGAATGATTGTCGTGGATGAACATATAGAAATAAGCCTCTTCAATTGGGTCTCAATATGAGTATAAAAAAACATATAAAAATTAAAGAAAATCTCTTGTGAATATTTTATTAGATAAAGGAGAAAAGCCAAACATGTCACTAAACCAGTCTAATTATGTTTTAAGTTTTTAGTCAAAAATTCACTCAATCTTTTTTATCAGCAAATTAAGCAGTAAACACACACACACACAAAGTTTGATTGATATATATATAGGTTTCATCGCAAATAGATGGCGGTGCTCCATAATTCTTTCTTTAATATATCGTCCTCGGCCGATAGAACATCAGAAAATGAGATGAATTTTATTTGTAATGAAGAATTTGATGCCAAATCAAGTACTGATATAATGGAAGTCTCTAATTCGGGTGATGATCAAGTTGATCCGAATCAACATCCAAATAAGAAGACGTGCATCCACTTCCATACACAGCGAAATAGAATCATAAGTAATTAAAATAGTTTAACTTATATACACTAAAAATATGTTATCCTCAATTTTGTATATGGTAAATTCATTCCATATGTAACAATTGTTTCATGTTTGTTATTGTATAAGTTTTAAAAAGAATGCACTCACCCTGATGACAAATTAAGAAAAGAGTTGGGAAGAAGACTTGGGTTTGGGCCTTTACTAGTAAAAATTTTGTTGCAAAACAAGCTCACTCATACGACAACTATGAACAACTACAAACATCCCATCATTGAAGAATTTCTCTCTAAGTATGTCACTCATCCTATATTTTCTAAGTTATGTTGTTTTCATGTGTGAATTATAATTTGTTGTTGATCAGGGTGTAACGTTTGATTGTTGGTCATGATGTCATGTGATAAAGAATATAATTTCTTATGACTTTATTAGGTTGTTAGTTTTTTGAAAGTGAGGCTTGATCAAGTGTTTGAACTCCTCCATCGAATCATAGGTTTAGGGTGAAAACACTATTGATCCTGCTAGGGTGGATTGAAAAAAAAGATAATTGGTGTTTTACTAGTACTATCAATTACCCCTCTCATGGTAGTCAATAATAAAATCATAAGCATCCTCTGTTTCAAAGACCTAAAAAGTGTTTGTTCATTGATACTTGCGTTTATTGTTTGAAATTTATTTCTAGAGTTCATTCGGGTAACAGAACAGCGGCCAGAGCAACAGATTCCATAGCCACGGTTCTTCCTCCATCAAAAGGCTCTAAGCCTGCTACGTAGCTAGGCTACGAGATTGATTCTTTGATGATAGAAAGAGAGAGGATAGAGGATCACGCTTACAAGCAGCCTTTTCCATCGTCTTTCGCTGACCCTGGTTCTATCAAACCCGCTTCTTCAATCCTGGTGTGAACTTCATCCTGCCTTCTTACCCAAGAGCTCTGATTCCGCTTAAATAAAAGAAGATCTTCTCAGCCCTGTAACTTCAACTTAGACTTGGGGCTGGCCTTGCCACATTCTTGAAGCTACATTCTCTTCCTTAATCGACCTTCCCTACTTCAATCGACCTATACTTCATCCTACCGGAGTGACTTCATCCTACCTACTGAAACCATCTTCTTTTTTCTTTCTCAGTTTAAAGAGAGAAGGGGCATAAGTTCTACAAAACGTGTATGTTAAGCATGCCGATTGGTTCCTTGCTTCAAGACTAGATTGAAGGCATTCTGCCAATAACGTTTGAATAAGTGAAGATTTCGTCCACCAAGCGGGACAGAGTGCGACCCCTAAGCAATTGGGGGTTCTCGCTCATATCTTGGGGGTCCATCTCATTTGAAAATTTTTCCTCTTCCATTAGCATAGCTAAATTTGAATAGGATGAATCAGCCTCAGGAAAAGTAAGCCCCCTTTCCTTGATTGAATTTGGCGTCGCTGCGCCCTGAATCAATCAAAAAGCTTATTGATTTGATTCATCCAATTTTTTTGTTTTTTGAGCATACCTTTTGCACTACAACAGTCTGCCTACCTTCTTCTTGGAGTTGTTCGAATACACTCAAACCAAGTCGAATACTTTCTGCATGAATGTAAAACATTAGAAAGGGGATAAGCAATGCATTTTTTGCTATAATGTTAACCTACCGAAAAATGTTATTCATGCACCTTACTAATCCATCATTTTGCCAGACACATTTGAACTAGATGCCTTCGATTTTGAAGATGTTCTTGACCTGAATATGTAATTTTCCAAATTATTACTTTTTTAGTATTAGTCATCTAGAGTCTGCACAAAGCCACAAGTGCATTTTGATTTCCAAAGTTATCTATTCGAGACCAAGATGAGCATTCTCAAATCTGGAAATCAAAATGAACGAATGACTTCTTGCAGGCTCTAGATAACAAAAACTAAAAAGGTACTTGTATTTAGGTCAAGATCATCATCAATATTGAAGGCATCTAGTCCAAATCTGTTTGGCAAAGTGATGGAGGTGCATGAGTAGAATCTTCCGGTAGATTGACATTTGTAGACAAAAATGTCTTTCTTATCCCCATTTCTAATGCTTTACATTTTTTGAGAAAGTATTCAACTTGCTTTGAGTGTATTTGAATAGCTCAAGCAGAGGGTAGGCACTGTCATAGTGTAAAGGGTAAGCTTTGAAACTTGATGAGTTCTAGAAATAAATTACAAGTTATAAGCATTGGTATCATTGAAGAAGCACTTTCTAGGGATTTGAAATGAAGGATTCTTACGAGTTTATTATTGACTACTATGAGAAATTTCATAATATAGAGCTAATGGAGAAATACGGAGTTGAGTTTGTGACCTTTCAGTTGCAGGGTGATACAAAGATGTGATGGAGAACGTTTGTGGATTGTAGGACTGCTCAATTCCCACCACTATCATGGACTCAGTTTTACGGGGTGTTCTCGAAAAAATATGTACCACGCACCCTGAGAGACAGAAGAAGATAAAATGTCACACATATAAGGCAGGGATGTGTGTGTGGTATTTTATGAGGACATGTTTCACTCACTATCCCAGTACTCCTTACAATTTCTCCATTCAAAGGAAAAGTAGATTCACTGCTTTGTTAAGGGTTTGCACATTTGACTACATATTCGAACCTTACTAATGATATTCTTTGTTAGGTCTTTATAGGTGGTAGTTGACTTCACTAGGAATGTTAAGGAAGTTAACATGATATTTATGCCAAGACGGCAGAAACGAAGGTTTGGAGAGTGGGCAATTCAATGGGTATTACTCTAAGGGATACAATTTGTAGGGATATTTTGCTTTTCCCGTTTCAGTATGTGATTTAAGTTTCAATTGGGGGCGTGTCAGGCACCAATCAACCTATTTTCAAATCAAGTAGATATCAGACCCCTTTAGAACCAACTCAGTAACCCTTTTAAGACCATAGTTGTTGTGGATATTGTGAGTATAGACATGTCCACATGTATTTCCCTAAGTCTCTTCAGTCATGTTAACAATAGGTTCCTCCGGATTCAACACACACTAGTAGGGAAGATGATGGTAATGCTAGAGGTCGTCCATAAACTTGTTGCAATGGTAATAATTCGGGTAGAAATGGTAATCAGAAGGGCCTGAAGGTTGTTATGCAGGTAGAGAAGGTACTCAGCCTAGTTGGAATGTTGCTCAAATAAGCGATAGGGCACATTTTTCTTCTTTTCCAAGAAGGTCGGAGTTAGAGGCGTCAGACAGGGTTATTATATGTATTATTCTCATATGTGACTATATGGCCATTATTTTATTCGATCCTGCCACCACTTTTTTTTTTGTCTCTGCTAAATTTGCGGTGGAAATAAACATGATTTGTGATTTCCTTGATACTTATATTCATGTGTCTACCACGGTAGGTGACTCACTCCTTTTAGATAGAGTGTACCATTCTCGTCTTGTGATGTTTATAAGTTATCCAACTTGGGAAGATTTAGTAATCCTTAATAAGGTGGACTTGATATCATCCTAGGGAAAAGTTGGTTATCTCTATACCATGTAATTTTGGACTATTTTGCAAAAATAATTGTTTTAGTTATGTCGGGGATTGCTAGAGTTGAGTGGAACATGAACTCATCTTATTTATTTGAAACTCATCTTCTTCATTACATCGAAAAGGTTAATTGGGAGGGGGTGTCTGACTTTTTTAGCCCATCTCTGAGATACTACCATAGAGGTCCGATACATAGAGTGAGTTCCAGTAGTATGTGAGTTATCTTAGGTCTTCCCTACTGATATGCCATTGAACCATGATATTGGTTTAGATATAGATTGGAGCCAAACACTCATCCTATTTCTATTCTCCCTATAGGATAGCATCAGCTGAGCTGAGAGCTCTACAAGCTCAATCACATGAATTTCTAAGTAGGGGATTCATCCATTCGAATGCTTTCCCGTGGGGTTCTCATGTGTTATTTCTTAAGAAGAAAGATGATAGTTTATATATGTGCATTAATTATTCACATGTAATGACCCGGTCGGTCATTTTTTAAGAGTTTAATGAAATTTCCATTTTGCCCCTCCCGTTATCAGCCCTGAGTCTTTTACAATTGAGTTTGAAAAGTTGGTTTCAAACTTAGAGTTAAAAGTTGAGAATTTGGTAAGTTTTGAGTTTGAAATGATAAGTTGGTGTCACGACCCGAGTCTACACCTTGGACGTGGCTGGCACTTAAGATCCATTGTTGGTCCCCAAGAGAACCCTCATCCTGGCTGACTACAAGCGGAAGACTAACTTAAGCATGCAAAAGCTTAAAACTAAATAAAATTCAATAAACTCAACTTTTCAAAACTTTAACTCAAATGAACAACTTAGAATAAAAATAAAATATTTAACTCGCCATAAAATAGGCACTTAAGTCTTTAAAACATTTGATAAAATAAATGAATAATACAGACTTCTCAACTATATTGACTATCTATGAAGCCTCTAACTTATAAATATGGAAGTCGAGACAAGACCTACGACATCCTAACTAAATTGAAAAGTAAATGAAATCCTCCAGAAAATAAGGAGGCTTACCATAGCTAACTCGAACCCTCAGATGTATTAACGAATCTCTTATTGATGATCCTGAATACCTGTGTTTGCATCATGAAAAGATGCAAGCCAAATAGCTCAGTACATGGAATGTACGAGCATGTAAGAGGAGTTGTAAATCATAACGTAAGCTTGAAGCTTGATACAAAGGAAACAAACTTACCTCTTCTCAAACTTACTCAACTCAAGGAATACTCAAGGATACTTAAAACTACTCAACTTACTCAACTCAGAAGTATTCAAGGATAACATACTTAACTCAGATATTAGATACTCAACTCAAAGATATGATATTCGACTCTGAGTACTCAACTCTGGATACTCAACTTAATATAAAGCAACAATACACATGCAATATATGGAAAGCTTTATAAAACAGTAAACAACTTAGTTCGTTAAAAGAAAATGCAATAACAAACTTAACTTTACTTATATAATAAAGTAATATAGTTTCTGTGGGAGTTTCCCTATTCGACAACCATCACTTAAGAGTTATAGTGATGATACAACACTTTACCTCACGCTGCCAAGGACCATCCTATACCCTGCCAAAGGTATAGAACCTGAAATGCTAAGCGGATCCACTAGTCTATGTGAAAAGGATTCATCTCAAAAGTATGACCCTTTTCTACCCATGATGGCTACATGGTTTTCATGGAATCTTGAGTTAATATGAAACTCGCCTCCCCACATCGATGCTCAATAATACTTTCAAAATATACCTAGCTCATCTGTTTTTAAAACAATTTCTTCTCTGATTTGAGATAATTACTCAAACTTAGCTTAAAAACTCTCTTAGAATTGATGTTCCCTTTTCTTGCTCAAAACTCTTTTGGAAATCTCAGTTTCCTCTCATCTTAAATGTGAAAACATTTACTCTTGGGGACCTGATGACTTCATGAGTCAGATGAATGGAGCATTTAAGCCGAATCTTGACTCCTTTGTTAGTATTTATTGATGGCATCTTCGTTCATAAGAATTAAGAAAGCATGAGGATCATTTGAGAATAGTGTTGGGTTTACTCAAGGAGAAATAACTTTATGCTAACTATTCCAAGTGCAATTTTTTGTTGCCTTCAGTATCCTTTCTTAGTCATGTTGTTTCAAAATATGGAGTAATGGCGGGTCCGCAAAATATTGAGGTAGTTAAAAATTTTACCAGGCCTACGTATTACCGCAAGTTTGTGAAAGGATTTTCCTCAATTACCTCTTATCTAACCCACCTAACTCAAAAATAGGTGTCATTCATGTGGTCCGACAAATGTGAGGAGAGTTTCCAATAACTCAAGGAATTGTTGAACACTTCTCTTATTATCTCCTTGACAGTGAAGGGCAATAATTTCATTATTTATTGTGATGTCTCACGTTCTAGGTTAGGTGTTGTGTTAATTCAGGAAAATAATGTCATCGCTTATGCCTCTAGACAATTGACAGTTTAAGAGAAGAACTATCTGACTTATGAATTGAAGTTGACTGCCGTAATTTTTATACTTAAGATATGAAGGCATAACTTGTATGAAGTTCGCTTCAAAGTGTTTACTAAACATCATAGTCTATACCATATATTCATCCAGAAAGAGATTAATTTGAGACAACATAGATGGATAAAGATGTGGAATGATTATGATGTCACTATTCACTACCATTTAAGTAAGGCTAACGTGGTAGCTGATACATTGATTAGAAAATAGAGAGAATGGATATCCTTGCATGTCTAGTAGTTACCAGACGTTTGTTAGTTAGGGAGGTTCAAATCTTGGCTAATAGTTTAATGAGACTTGAGATATCCAAAAGTTGTGGGTTACTAGCCAACATTAAGGAAAAGTTTACCTTTTTAGATCAAATTAAGTCCAGGAAATTTAAAAATCTGAAAATAGGGAAAATTCATGAAATAGTTGTGAAAGGTAAGGCCACGGAAGCCATTCTTGATGATGAAGATATGTTACGTATCAAGGGGAGAGTTTATGTGCTCGTGTGCCCCGAGATGGTAAATTGATTTCTACCATCCTTGCAGAGGCTCATAGCTCAAAGTATTCGGTACATCCCAACATAACTAAGATGTATTACAACCTGAGACAAAACTATTGGTGGAGTCAAATGAAGCCATACATAATGGAGTTTGTGGTTAAGTGTAAAAATTGTCAACAAGTGAAGTATGAGCATCAGTAACTAGGCGACACCCTTCAACAAATGCCTAGCCTAGAGTAGAAGTGGAAGAGAATAACTATGGGATTCGTTGTGGGACTCCCCAAGACCTTGGGAAAGTTTTATTCAATACGGGCTATTATGGATACATTGACTAAGTTTGCACACTTCATTCCAGTTTAAGTGACTTATATGGTAGAGAAACTAGTTTAAGTATATCTCAAGGAGATTGTTATATTGCATAGGGTGCCCATTTCGATTATTTCGGATAGGGGAACACAACTCACCTCTAACTTTTGGGGGGAAGTTGCATGAAAAGTGGGGAGTATGTTGGATCATAGCATAGAGTTTCACCTCTAGACAAATGGCTAGTTGGAGTGGACGATTCAAGTCTTAGAGGACATGTTAGACTCTTGTGTCATGGACTTTCAAGGCTCTATATTCGAATCAATTCCTATCCATAGCCCAGTTCTCTTACAATAATAGTTTTCGCTCGAGCATTGATATGACATTATTTGAGGCTTTGTATAGAAGGAGGTGTAGATCGCCTATCACCTGGTTTGATGCTTTTAAGGTGAGACTGTGGGGTATATTGACCTGTTAAAGGACTTGTTAGAGAAGATAATGTTTACTTAAAAGAAACTTGTGGTGGCACATAGTCAACAAAAATAGTATACAAATCACAAGATAAAAGACATGCACTTTATGAAAGGCGAGCAAGTGTTACTCATGGTGTACCCATGAAAGGAATCATGAGATTTGGCAAGAAAAGGAAGCTTAGTGTGATATTTATTGAATTGTTTGAAATTCTTAGGGTGGAACACTAACATGCATTGCCCTCGAGTTTGTCTAGGGTTCACCCAGTATTATGTGCCTATGTTTAAGAAGTTCCATGGTGATGGTAATTACATCATCCATTGGAATTTTGTGTTACTTGATGAAAACCTCTCTTATTAAGAAGAACCTATTGTTAAGTTGAGAAATATAGAGATTGAGTCAGTAAATGCTCAATGGAAGAACTGATCGATTGAAAGGCTACTTGGGATAACGAAGCAGACATATGCAACAAGTATCCCAATTATTCATCGATTCATGTATTTCTTGTGATTCCTTCCTTTTTTACTTCTTTTTCCATTTGGGGATCAACAGTTTTTTAACTGGTATATGATATAACAACTCATTTCATCAGTATGATAGTTCTCATAATTGATTTATTCGGGTAGAGTTTGACTTGAATAATACTAGGTCAAATTTGAGGCTATGCCGGATCTCAGCGAAGATTAGGAATTATAGGGTTTGAAATAATCTGTGACCCGTGATGTAAGGTTTGATAAGACTAATCTTTGATTATGTTAGTAATACACATATGAGTTTCTTGCGGAAAATAAGGTAAATACACATATGAGACATATTTTGTATGATTTTCCTTGACTCTTTGATGTCGATGACTATGATGATGCCGTAGATGAAGATACACCTTCACCAGAGCCTGCCCCTCCGACTCCCACTACTAAAAAAACTGTAAAAAGAGACTTAAAAAAGAGACCTCATGAGGTCTCTTTTATGAAAAAAGAGATCTAAAAAGAGACCTCAATGGTAGGTCGCTATAATGTAGGTGACTTTTTTGTAGAGACCTCATGAGGTCGCCAAACAGAGACCTCACGACGTCACCAATAAATTTTTCAATTTTTTTTAAAAAAGAGACCTCATTAGGTCGCAATTTCATAATTTACATTTGTTTTATTTTTAATAAAGGTGGCCTCATGAGGTCACTATTATATTATTTATTTTTATTTTATATTTAAAAAGAGAGACCTCACGAGGCCGCTTTATCTCATAGCCTAAAAAATGAAATTGCCAAAAAGAGACCTCGTGAAGTCTCTTTACTGCATTTCTAAAAAATAAACTGCAGAAAAGAGACCTCATGAGGTCTCTCTACTGCATTTCTAAAAAATAAAATGCAGAAAAGAGACCTCATGAGATCTCTTTTATGAAATTTCTGGAAAATAAAATGCAAAGAA
>JAJONQ010061696.1:0-19311 GCA_036250385.1 Solanum microdontum
ATTCTATACAATTTTGTTGGATTACATCTTCTAATTGTGATCCATTAATTAACTAATTCCTCATAATTGACAAAGAATTTTTTCTTTCTTTGTGATACTGGGGTGTGTATTTATGGGCATGCCAAAACATATAAAGTAATTGATATGTACATTACAACTTTTTAATGAAAAAATTTCATATCATTAAACAAGCATTAGCGTAAGGAAATTGACAAGTAACAAAGGGAAATCTTGTCGCTAAAAAGGATACTTAACGATGGGAATTTTTGCTGTCGCTAAACAATCTTCAACGACCGGATTTGTAATCTGGACGTTATCCTTTAACGACGGAGCTTTTAACGACCGGTGACGACCAACTTTTGCCCGGTCGTTATATACTTTTAACGACTGAATTTGGACTTTTAGCGACCAAATTTCCTTTCGCCAAAAGTTATTTTTCTTGTAGTAATGCTACAGGACTGCTTCTACAGACGTCTTGGTCCAGAGAACAGAGGAGCGGCTGACCAAATTTATTCGGGTGGTCTCACACGACTACCCTATGCAATAGCAATCCAACTTCTTGATCACATGGCCAAGACCAGCAAAGAGACTGAGAAGGACCAGATTTTGACCATATTATTGATTCAACTGGATCTAGTCACCAAACAGATTATGGAATTGGAGGGATCATACAAAAAGAAAGATCAGTACATTCCCCTCACGATTATATAATGCCTAAGGAGTACGAGGGTGGACAAGTGGAAGAGATTCTCTCACTCATTCTCTACAAAGTCGAAGAACACAACAAAGTGTTGAATGAGGTAAAATAAAATCTCTCACTGCTGAATCAGATGAATGCTTCACAATCCATATCAATTTTGTTGTTGTAGACCCAAATGGGTCATGTTTTGTCTCGTGTCTACCCCACAAATCCAAATTGAGTGCGAGTTGCGTCGTGCCACGACGTTAACTAAGGCTCCTTGGGAGGTAACCCAAGTTTTACCTCTTTTGTGTTGTGTTAGAAATAATCTTGTGTTGATTTTGCAGGTTGAAGTGTAGAATGTGTTCGAAAAGTGCAGCTTGGCGAGCTAACTATCCAGTCGATGACTTGAAGAAGAGGTCGGCCGGCCCGACATGGACCACCGATGGACTCAAGAAATTGTAAGGGTTAAGTCTGTAAAACTCGAAGAGCCTAGGTGTACATTGGCGAATCGGCGACTAGGTTGGCGATCACGATTTTGTCCGTCGTTTGGACCTCCACATTAACCGGAGGTCCTATAAATGAGGTAAGTACCCACTCGGTGTGTCACCGAGTGGATCGGCGAGTAAGACTAATGTCGCCGAATGGGTGAGAACTGGACGGTTTTCAAGGCCAAAAGTTTAAAAGTTCAAAATCATTCACATTTCGTCACTTTTCAACTTTCCAAACTCTAACCTGCACTATTTTTTTCCCATAATTTTTTATTTGTTATCGCTTTTTGGTCATCGATTATGTGTTCAAAGTTGGATTCTTTGCCCCCTAGCTTTTCAACTAATTTATTTGGCATAAAATGTTTGTTTTCCAAGCCCCGAATTCATATTTTGCAATTTTACTCATTTGTAATTGATCTTATCTTACTGATGTCTATTGGGCCTCTCTGATTTAAGTGATTGTGTTCTTGTGTGCCTATTCTAATTTTAATATCATGCCTATATTTCCTATGTTGTTTTTTTCTCGAATTTTCGTGGTTAAAATTGGTCTAAATTGCTAATGACATACTTTGCGCAATGATGGAGCGGTTGATGCCATTCTTAAGGGCCTAAGTCTTCAAATGGAAAAATTTGGCAAAATCGGGAGAAGTTTGAGTATCCCGAGGAATGGGTATAATGGGTCTAACCCTAATTGAATGAGTGCATGGTTTGAATTTGTTTTCGGGGACTGCGGGGTTGAATTTTGGATGTTGGGATAAAAGTAGGCACGTTGGGCAGTTTGGCGAGGTCGCCGAACCACTCAGCGGTTCGCCGAATGTCCCTTGATCGCATTTAATTTGATGTTAAATTAGTATTGGGTACTGTAACTTTTGGCGAGAGGCCTTAGTTCACCAAGGGCATTCGGGGACTCACCGAAAGTCCTTCTTGATCACCTTTCATGTGCCCCTAACCCTTAAAATGCATTGTAAAATTTAGTGGGCTAGTCCTTTCTCGACGAAAGGCCTATCCTATCACCGGCATGTCATTTTTCTTAGAAATGTTGAGCCAATACTTTTGACGAGCCCGATCTGGCTCACCGAGGTGATTCGGTGACTCACGGTCCCGTTCAACGAGTCTTTCTGCAATATGAAATATGTTCTTTTGCTTGAACTATTTTTCACTTTCTTCTGATGTTTTCGCAAATATGGCTAGACCAAAAGAGTTTGGTAGAGACATGCCACCCCACAAGAGGGCTAAGGGAATAACAATCAATGAGGATGCAACTGCATCAAGGAAAAAGGATGCTAAACTGCCCACCACAGGTGGAAAAGGAAAAGGAAAGGGCAAGGCACCTGGACATGTGTAACCGGAGGCCAGCTGTGATAGTAACGGCATCTATACCACTTACCTCACAACTTCAGAGAGTGAGTGTGAGCACCAGAAGCATCAGACCGGAACTTCTAAGCCTGAAGATGAGCTACTAGCAGCCCAGAGAGCGGAGCTGCATTCCAAGAGACTGAATGATCCGTCTAGGATCAGGGCTACCCAAACCCCTACAACTCAGCCTTCTCCAGCACAGGCTATGCAGGGTCCTCCTCCCCGGTCTATGAATACACTGAAGACTGAGGGGCAGAGGACCATTATAGAGGAGAAGTGACAGTCGAGTAATGGGGTCATTGACAGATATCTAGAGATCAATAACTTCCTAAGGTCACACAAGTTCTTGTTGTTCACTCGACCCCGAGGACCTTATGTTCCAAACTAGGTTCGGGAGTTCTACACCGCTTATAGAGCTCTAGTGCCACAAGGGAAGAAGCCGACCGCCAAATTCAAGCTGGTAGAATATGTGGTTGTTAGGGGACTAAAGTGAAGTGTGACGGTGATGCTATCAATGCAGTCCTGGAGTGCTAAAATGATATTGACGATGACTTTCAGCACATGATCATGACAAAAACACTGGAGAACATGATAAAATGATTGGCTCCTTTGATATCAGACGGTACTCCCAAGTGGCTCGAGGTTGGGGCAGCCGTTGAAAAGAAGGACCTCAATATAGCATTGAGGTATTGGTTTGGCTTCTTCAGCAGTAACATCATGCCCTCCCAGAATGAGTCAATTCTCCTCCACACCAAAGCAACCTGTCTTGGTTGCATCATTGATGAGAAAAGGCTGAATCTGGGGATTATTATTGCACAAGACATGCTTATAAGGGCCAAGCAGTGCAAACTTCCCTCCCCTTTCCCATGTTGATCACCGAGCTGTGCAGACAGGCTCGGGTCGCTAGAGATGAGAAGAAGGATGTCAAAGTTATTCCCAAATCTTCTACTTATATTCGGAGGATAGAGGCGGAGTACTTGAAGGATGAAGAAGAGAGGAAGAAGCCAGCCCAAGTGGACTCTTCCTCGGTTGTGGATACAGATGCATTACCTGCAGAGGCATCTTTTTTTTACTAAGTACCATGGGACTTTAGGTATACCTAGCACTACCTGTTCTACGACGTCCAGGACCTTTACTACTTTCTTGCCTCCTAATTCTAGTGATGTTGTTGCTGCTGTCTCCCAACCCCCGCTCACTTAGGCTGCATTACTACTGATTGGGCAGCTAGACTATTTTGCTGATCGACGTGCTGCCAAACTTGGGGCCACTATCACTGGCATGATCAAGAGGGACCTAGCCAATGTTGTGACACCTCTAAGTTCCACTATTGATGCCCTTGCGGCAAGGATAGTGGTGTGCGACCATGGCCAAGCGGCCACTGAGGAGGTGACGTCCCTAAAGCCTGCTATTGCTGAGCTAAGGATGGATGTGGACCAGTTGAAGTCCATCATATGTCGATCATCTTCGAGACGGTGGAGATCCCAGATGCACTAGTTGATCGAAATGTGCCTATGGCTACCACCATTGATGAGGTTTGAGCTGAAGAGCTAGCTAATCCCCAGTCTGAGGCTGAGACGGATGAGGAAATGCTTAGGGGGACTAAAGAGTCTATGGTAGATGCTACTGTGAAGACTTTTTTGGCAAACACATGCTTGGCTGACCCGAGTGGAGTTAGTATTGTTGTTGCTACACTAGGCATTGATGCCCTGACAGATGGAGCGACTGCATAGACGTGACTTCTTTTTACCACCCTTTTTGTCTTCTTTTATTGATTTTTGGATATTCAATTGCATTTAAGGACAAATTGCTTGTTTGTGGTGTGGTGAGGTATTTTTCATACCTACCTCTTTTGTTAATGACATTTTTTGTATGTATTGGGTTTTGTGCTATATATTGTGCTTTTGAACACTATTTTTGTGGATCTTTGACCTTGTGGCTCCTTATTTTGAATGTAAATGATTTTTGGACCCTTCCTAAATTTTTTTGCCACCTATTGTGTATTTAATTGTGGCTTTTCTTGTGCAAATTTGTGTGTCGATTTTGATCAGTACTGATGACTTGAATATTGCTCTAAATTGAACAAACATGAATGTGCGGCTACAATTAGGCCAAATGAAGTTACATAGGCAATATGTAAACCTTTTGCATCTCATTGTGACTAGCCGTTTAACGAATTTAGTCTCTTGTGATGAGAATTGCACAATAGCGAAAATGTGGAGTCTTGTTTGACATTGGTTTAAATGCCTTGTGTGATGAGCTTACTGTGAACCATGTGTGACGACACCTAGAATTTGTCCCGTTGGTACGGTTGACTAAGTGATGCAAGCTCTTGAAATGATCTTAGGCACCAATTTTAATGAATGGAGCAATTTGACATTATACCTTTTTTGTGGCCTACCTTGTGAGTGATTGAACTTTGCTTGAGCACCATTTGAGCCTTAGACTTTTTCTTGGAAGAAACTTGAGCAAATGAAACCTCTCTTTATCCATTCACATATAATCCTCATGAATTGTGATTTGTTTGAATAGCCAACTTAGGTAAAAAGCCTAAGTTGGAGGTGTGGTGAAAAGAGAAAGTATATCAAGAAGTACCCCTCTACCCATGGGTTTGAAAAATATGGAATCCCTTCATACAAAAGAAAATGAAGGAAAAAGAAAAAGAATGAAAAAGTTTCAAATAAAGTTGTGAAAGTGCGAAATAAATGGGGTGTCTGGTATTCCATGGAAAGTGAATAATGGGCTGACTTTTGAGCATAAACGAAAAATGTTGAAGAAAAGGGAAGAAAGTGTTGTTCATACCATATTTCATGAGGACAACAACCAATGAGCCTAAATTACCATACCCTTACACTCAGCCCCGTTACAAGCCTTGAAAAGACCTTTTTATCTTGAGTGAGCTGAAACAAGTGTTGGTTGGAAAATAAGGGCAAACCTATGGGTTGAGTCATGCATGCATTAACTTATGTTGAGCTTAAACTTACATTTGAAGAAAGTATTGTGAGCATTTGAATCTTTGATAATGGTGAGTCACAACTTTAATCTTTGAGGGCACAATTGATCCTTGCATAAGTAAGTTGAGTCTTGTTTTGTGCATTCATGATTGAGTCTTGTGTAGCACGATTTGAGACATCTTTTTTGTACCGCTACACTTAAGTTCTACTTGAGCACAAGCAAATATTTAATTTGGTGGTGTTGATGAGTCCGAGATTTGGACTCATTTAAGGCTTTATTTGAATAGATTTAGGGTCCTCAAATGCTTATTTTGTGCCAATAACTGATGCAAGATCCTTGATTTTTAGATAATTTGATTAACGAACAAAGCAAGAACACTAATTGCAAAAAGGAACGAAGCGAGTTGAAAGAATAAAGAAAAGAGAGCCTGCTGATCGCCAAGTCCATTTGGCGAGTCGTCGAGTGGCCATTTGACCGCTTAAAGTTCCATTGTGCCAAACCCTGAAGGAGAAAATAAAGTTGACAAGAGAAAGAAGCAGTCGGCGGATCACGGAGTGATTCCGAAATGCAGAGTTAGATCACCCAAAGTTACAGACATTGAGGATACTGAATGTCAAGACAAAAATGCGATGGAATGGACCAAAGGGAAGATGGGCGAGCTGATCGACGAGCCTTACTTACTGGGCCGATTGGTCATTCGCAACATATTTTTGGCGACTATAAATATGTTTTCAAATATTAAGTTTAGTATCAAATTTTATTCTGAACAATTTTTAGAATTAAGTTTCAGTTTGAACTCTGAGTTTTGAGACAAGTTTTCCTTAGCTTTTAAGAATTGAAGATTTCCATTTTTGAGAAATTTGAAGTGGGTTTTTGAGAATCTTCGATTTGGACCTTTGTAAAGACGAAATTAATCATACCTATTTGATGGAAACATAATTCGGTAACGATTTTTATCTTTTAATGATGTCTAGCTAAAATCTCAATTCTTGGGGTGTGATTATCTGATTTTGGGTTGTTTTAGTTTGTGAGTATTACTAACTGTTAGTTTAAATGTTGTTTATATGTGATTTCAATTAGTAATTGTGGTTCAATTTAAAGAATTGTAGTTGCAAATGCAATTCTACCTTCATGCTTTTGGCTTGCTCGAGAGAGAGCTTTTAAAATCAAGATTACTGAATTGATGGTCTGTGCGTATTGGGTTGTCATGGCTTCAGGTTGAGAGAGTGAATCCTAAACCCTTTTCCACACATTCAGATCGGGAGAGTGAATGGACTAAAGAATAGTTGTTGTTAATTGCATGATTGTCGATGTCGAGAGAAATCAACCTGATTCGGGGTAATTTGTTTGAGAGAAAGTTTATCCCCTCTAAAGTGTAGCTTATTCACTAATATACAACTATTTACTAACAGTTGCAATTACCCATTTGTCTACATTAGCCTATAATCGAATCACATCCCAAGAACAAGTCTCATTATTGTTTTTTTTCGTATTATTTTGTTGCTGCTGTAGTTTATAATTAAAACCAAAACCCCCTTATTTGACATTCGTGTCACCCCCTGATTTACATTATGTTTTTATTCGTAAATGTCTATTACTATTGCTGACATAAGCATATTTGTACTCTCCTATTGAATCTTAAAAACGTACCACTCCATGTGGGATTTGACCCCAACTCATATAGTTGTGTTATTATACTGACTAACGATCGTTGATGCTTATAATTGGATTAAGTGTCCTTGAAACATTAATCAATTACCCATTTAGCGAAATTAGTATTCTATTTCTCACAATCTTATGTCCTCTCTGTAATCGTTCAAATCTCGTGTTACTCATTTTCGGTAGAACTTGGATACTAAAATTCCCCCTCCATATATTGATAATTG
Source organism: Solanum microdontum (assembly GCA_036250385.1). Taxonomy (NCBI): domain Eukaryota; kingdom Viridiplantae; phylum Streptophyta; class Magnoliopsida; order Solanales; family Solanaceae; genus Solanum; species Solanum microdontum. Next base: position 7,365 of record JAJONQ010061696.1, read on the forward strand.
AATATTTCTCATTAATTTTATGTTGTTTATCCGTTTTACTATAAAATATTAGAGCACACCTTCACTTCATACTTAAAGTCTTTACTATATCACTCCCTGCGAGATCGACCCCAACTTATCATTGTGTTTGTTCTTGTTAGGGACCACCTACACTTTGAATCAGAAGAAGTGTAGTTGAGCGTTATCAAAAATAGTGTCGCTGCTGTGGAGTGCTATTTAGAACTCCTTTATTGAACTATTTTAGTGAACTAATTTTATGAATAGTACAAGTTTCTAATTTTTGTTTCTTTGTTGATTGCTCAAAATAGGTGAAGAGATGAGTGTTAATGGCAGTAATGCAAGTAAACTTGGGAAGAATGATTACATCGAAAACTTGCATGATGTCAATGTGGATCAATTGAGATATGCTGGTGCAATTTGATTGCCTCCAACTGGGGAAATGCAATTTTTCATGAGACCAGTACTTTGTTGGAGGTGTTGAAAATGACAGGTCTCTCTGGGGACATGCTCCTAATGATCACATCCACAATTTTGTGGATGTGTTTGGACCGTTTTCCTTCAAGAACATAACTCAAGAGTTAGTCCAACTTCGTTTGCTTCCGTTTTCTCTAATGGGGGAAGCAACAAAGTGGTTGAGTTAACTACCAATGTAGTCTATCAATTCTTAGGAGGAACTAACTTAAGTGTTTTATAAAATACTCTTCCATCCCTCAAAAATGGTTAAGTTGATGGATAATATCCCAAACATCAACTGGATTTATAGTGAGCCAGTCCATGAAACATGGTTCAGGTTCCAAAAGTTGTTTCTTCAATGTCCTACACATGCGTTGCCGGACAATGAGCTATTTTAATATTTTAATCAGAGTCTTGACACCATCAATAACGGTGTTGCCGAGCAACTCATTCGGAGGAGGGAATCATGAGATAACCACTTGACATAGCGTTAGCTTTACTTGATGAGATAACCAAAATTAATCGTGCAAGCTACACAAAGGATGATCAGGTGTCTTCATTGAATATTGGGCTGACGAAAGAACAAATGGAAAATAATGAAGAATGTGATGAAAACATGGCCAAGATAATGACCCAAATGAACCTATTGACAAAACATTTCGTGGGAGGTAGTTATAAGCACATGAACGCGGTTGGTGCTAATAGTGGTATGAGTCCTGATGACGGACAATTTGAAGCCATGTACAATGAAGAGGTATAATTCCTGTCAAACCAAACAGGGGGTTCTTATCCAAGCTATCCAAGGCTGGGAGGGAATCATGGTTGGAACAGAGATCGTGATGATAGTTGGAGAGATCGGGATCAAGACGGGCGTGATCGAGGTGCAAATTGGAGATATACAAATGGTGACAAAGATGATTATGTACCTCCTCATGAATGTCCAAATTCGAATGAACCAAAGGATGACCCCGTAAACTTTCACATCAAGGATATGCTTACCCGTATCCTACACAAGATTGAAGGATTAAATAAGGTACTAAAGGAGATGAAGGATGATGTCTCATCTTTAAATTAAATGATGACCTCACACTGGGTCTCCATAAAGCAACTTGAGACTCAAATGGGTCAAATCTCATCTCACTAAATCAAAGACCGAAAGTGGTTCTTCCTAGTGATACCTTCGTCAACCCGAAGAATGAGGCTTGAAAGCATCACCACGCCGTGCCACGATATTTAACATATACAATTTAGGGTTTTATAGGGATTAGAGTTATTTAGGTTTAGGGGTTTTTATGTTTTTTAGGTTTTTTAAGGGTTAAGTGTTTCTTAGGGTTTTTTTTGGTGTTTTTTAGGTTTAGGATTTATGGATTTTTAGGATTTAGGGTTAGAGCATAGGGTTTCTTAGGGGTATTAAATGGTTTTTAGGGTTTATTTTAGGGTTTGTAATATTTTGGATTTCTTAAGGTTTAGGGTTTCGGGCTTATGGTTTTTTAAGGTTTTGGGATTTAGGTTTAGGGTTTGATCTAGGTTTTTAGGGCTTAGGGCTTTGGGTTTTTGAGTGTAAGGTTTTTTTATGGTTTTGTAGGTTTAGGGGTTAGGGCTTAGGGCTTTTTTTTGTGTTTTTAAGCTTTAGCATATGTGATTTAGGGCTTTATAAGGTTTAGAGTTTAGAGTTTTTTAGGTGTAAGGGTTTTGGGTTTTTAATGGTTAAGTGTTTCTTAGGGTTTTACAGGGTTAAGGGCTTAGGTTTTTTTTGAGATTTTTAGATTTACGGTTTATGGATTTTTAGGATTTAGGGTTACAATCTAGGGTTTTGTAGGGGTTTTAAATGGTTTCTAGGGTTTATTTTAGGATTTATAGCATTTACGGTTTCTTAATGTTTAGGGTTTAATGTTTCTTTGGGTTATAGGTTTAGGATTTAGGGTTTAGGGTTTAAGTCTTAGGGATTTTTTAGGTTTAGGGTTTTATGTTAAGGGTTTTATCTATGTTTTTAAGGTTTTGGGCTTTCAGATTTTTAGGTTAAGGATTTTTAGGTTTTTATAGGTTTAAGGTTTAGGGCTTATGGTTTTGATGTGTTTTGTAGGGTTTAACATTTACAATTTTGGGCTTTATAAGGTTTAGATCTTAGAGCTTTTTAGGTTTAGTGGTTTTTGGATTTTTTGAGGGATTTTAAGAGTTAACTGTTTCTTCGGGTTTTTTAGGTTCAGGATTTACAGAATTTTAGGATTTAACATTTAGAGCTTAGGGTTTTGTAGGGGTTTCAAATGGTTTTAGGGTTTATTTTAGATTTTATATGATTTAGGGTTTTTAAGGTCTAGGGTTTATGGTTTCTTAGCGTTTCAGGTTTAGGATTTAGGGTTAGGTTAGGGTTTAGGGTTTATGGCTTAGGGTTTCTTCAGGTTTAGGTTTTAGGTTAAGGGTTTTATCAAGATTTTAGGGTTTAGGTCTATGGAATTTGTAGGATAGGGTTTTTTAGGATTTTATAGCTTTAGGGTTTAGGGCTTAGGTTTTTTTTTTGTGTTTTTTTAGGTTTAGCTTATAGGATTTAGGGCTTTATAGGGTTTAGAGCTTAGAATTTTTTTAGGTTAAGGGGTTTTTGGATAATTTTTGAGTTTTTAAGAGTTAAGTGTTTCTTCGGGTTTTATACTGTTTAGCGTTTAAGACTTAGGTTTTTTGTTTTTTGTTTTTTAGGTTTAGGGTATAGAGCTTAGGATTTTGTAGGAATATTAAATAATTTTTAAGGTTTATTTTACAGTTTATAGGATTTAGGGTTTTAGGTTAGAGTTTAGGGTTAAGGGCTTAGGGTTTTTTAAGGTTTAGGGTTTTAGCTTAAGTGTTTTATCAAGGTTTTTAGGGTTTAGGGCTTTGGGTTTTTTGGGTTAAGGTTTTTTAGGGTTTTATATGTTTAGAATTTAGGTTCTAATGTTTTTTGTTGTGTTTTTTAGGGTTTAACATATACAATTTAGGGCTTCATAGGGTTTAGTTTTTTTTAGGTTTAGGGATTTTTCTGTTTTTAGGGTTTAGTGCTTGGGTTTTTTTTTGTGTTTTTTAGGTTTAGGGTTTACAACTCAGTGTTTTGTAGGGGTTTTAAATTATTTTAGGGTTTATAGGATTTCGGGTTTCTTAAAGTTTTAGGGTTTTAGGTTTAGGATTTTGGGTTTTAGGTTAGGGTTTAGGGGTTAGGGCTTATGCATTTTTTAGGTTTAGGGATTTATGTAAGGGTTTTATCTAGGTTTTTAGGGTTTAGGGCTTTGGCATTTTTAGGTTAAGGTTTTTTATGGTTTTATAGGTTTAGGGTGTAGGGCTTAGGGGTTTTTTCTGTCTTTTAAACTTTAGCATATATATGATTTATGGCTTTATAGGGTTTAGAGCTTACGAGATTTTAGGTTTTAAAGGGTTTTTAATGGTTAAATGTTTCTTAGTGTTTTTTAGGTTTAAGGTTTACAAATTTTTAGGATTTAGTGTTTCGAGCTTAGGCTTTTCTAGGGGTTTGAAATGGTTTTTAGGGTTTATAGGATTTAGGATATCTTGATGTTTAGTGTTTCGAGTTTCTTAGGGTTTTAGGTTTAAGATTTAGGGTTTTAGTTTTTTTTTTGGTTTAATGACCCTTGAGGGAATCAAGGGCTTAGCAACACCACTAGGCCTTAATATAAATAAACAAAACAAAAAAAATACAAGGAGGGGGACACAAACCTTACCTCCAATCCTATGTTGGTTCATGAATCAACTTTCCTACTAAGGATAGTCAACTCATACCCATATTATAAAAGGAAATCTAATAACTAATCACCTAAAAGAGAGGACTCCTCTCGATACAAAGAAACTAGGAAACATAAAGAAGGGAGAGTCTCCCCCTACAAAACTAAGAAAATAAATAAAAACGAGACCTAATCGAAGAATCTATATCTATGAAGAGGTAGCCCAATTGACGAGGGTAAAGAAACAAAGTGTATAGAGACATCTATACAGAGTAAATCAAGATCATGGAGGTTGCTTATTCCTTTTCATCTCTTTCCTCCGAAAATTTGTCATGCCCATTTTTTCCAACAGATAACTTCCTCTGGCTGCGGTAGGTAGTTGATTGTAGGTGTACAAGTGATGAACAATATCTGATCTATGGCTCGTTTTTGACAAAAAATTCAACAGTACAATTTAGTTCTCTATATGTCTGTTTTCATTAGAAGAATTCCAACTGATTGATGAGATTAAAAAGAGAGTTGATGTATTGTTGGAGTGCCAAGCAGGGTTGCTACCTTGTTTGAGACATTTGGTAAGGAGCTCCGAATCCACTTCAACAATAGTAGTCTTATAACAATGATGCAAACACCAACTAATGTCGTGAGTAGCCGCTTGAGTTTCTACTTGGTTATTGGTACCAATGCAAAGAGGTATCGTGAAGGCATAAATAATCTCACCATTTGCATCTCGTAAAATGCCTCCAACCCCTATATTGCCCGGGTTGTTAAGCGTACTACCATCGGTGTTGAGGTATAATATGTTGTGGGAGGGACTCTCCCATTTTATCTCTCTGATATGGACTGTTTGGCAGCAGCAACCTTCAATCACCTTGATTATTTTAGTCAATTCCCTAGGCAATTGCTGGTAAGAGTAGGCTGAATTGAGAGTGTTCTGATTATCCTTGCAGATAAGAAATTGAACTCTAGCAATACTCGATCGTTTTTCCCCATATTTAGCCGAACACCTATTCTTCCACAAGATCCAACAAATAATGATGGGAAGGGACATAATTAATAATTTATTAACCTCATTATTTCTTGGCAGACTTGACCACTGTAGTAGAAGATTTTTTAGAGGTTGTTGCCTATGAAAAGGGCTGAAAAAAAATATCCAAATGTGTTTAGAAAAGTTCTTGGTAACAAAAATATAATCAATGTCATTCCAATCCGGATTAATACAACAAGAACATTGAATAGGTTCACCACCAAAAGAGCTAATATTTTCATTAGTTAGAAGCTTAATTCTCAAAGCACTCCAAAGAAGAAAAGAAGCTTTAAAAGGAACATTTTTATGCCAAGTGAGGGTGTTAATTTGACTTTAGTGTTTCTTTTTTCTAATGTTGCCTGTGCAGGTAAAGTCTCAATATCAACCGGTGGGGATGTATCCACCGGAGTTGCCATCTTTCTCTCAGTCTCATCCTTCAAGTACTCGGCATCAATACGCCGGATGTTAGTAGAGAAGGTGGGAGTCAGTTTTACATCTGTCTTTTCATCTCGCGGCACACGGGCCTGTCTATATAGCTCGTTCATCATCACCGGAAAGGGGAGAGATCTTTGTCGCTGCCTAGCTCTTATGGCCATCCTTTGCCAATAATTGCACAAAAATTGATGCTCTTTCTAGCAATAATGGATCCAAGACATGCCTCCTTTGTGATGCAGAGGATAGACTCGTTCTGGGATGGCATGATTGTGCCACGAATAAACACGAACCAATACCTCATTGTCACATTGAGATCTTTATTCTCTATTGGCACTCCGACCTCAATCCACCTAGGAGTATTGTTAGAAGGAGAGGGGCCAACCAACTTTTCATATCGTCCAATGTCATTCGCTTGATTATACTTTGGTACTCATCTTTAAAGTTGTAAGTGCATTCCAACACAACGTCGATATCATTACTATCACATTTTACCTTCTTCCCTAGACAATCACATAATCCATGGGTTTGAAGATACTAGATTTCGTCTTCCCTTATTGTACCAAAGCTCCGTAGGCTAAGTAGAAATCCTGTACCCAATAAGAAATGTAGGGACCCCGTGGTTTTCTAAATTTCAGGAATTTGTTGGACTTAAAACTGCTCCATCTCTCCGGATATTTCTCCGCCACACCATATGTTGACAACCTCTTCTCCTCAATAATAGTCCTCAGTCCCATAGCCTTTAGTTTGTTGAGAGACCGAGGAGGAGGACCTTGTACTGGTGGTTCTGGACCCACCATATGTGCAGAATCTGGAGATGGAGGAGGAGTCTAAGGCACTCGGATCCTAGACGGATCATTAATCCCGTTCGAGTGAAATTCTGCTCTCCTGGCCAGTAGAAGCTGGTCATCCTAAAGCTCAGAGATGGAATCCTAGAATCCTAGTGTTCTACCTCGTTGTCTCATGAGGTGAGCTGAGTCGCGTAGACTCGATCACTCTCGGAGCTTACCTCTGGGGACTCCACCACGGGCTCCTTTCCCTTACCTTTGACTTTTCCTCCCTTGGTAGGGAGTTTGGTGACCTTTGCCTTGGATGCAGTTGCAATTTCATTTCTAATGATTCCTTTTACCCACTTGCAAGGTGGCATGTCTCATCCTGGAATTGTGGGTCTAGCCATTTCTGCAAAACACATAGAAACGAGTTAAAAATAATTCAAAAACAGTGCAGAAATAAAGTTGCAGAAAGACTCGCCGATTGTCGCCGAGTCACTTAGGTGAGCTAGATCGGGCTCGCCCAAAGTACTAGCTCAAAAAATTTATAGAACAAAGGTATGTCGGTGATGATCAGGGCCATACGACGAATCGCAGACACTAATCAACAAGCTTGGAAAAGCCCGCCGAATATTACAGTGTTATTTTAAGGGTAAAGGGCGCAGAAAGGGCTATAAAGGGAACCTTTCGGTGAGTCTCTTACTGAACTCGGCGAGCGCAGGCTTCCCACCGATATTTACAAAACAATTTAGCCAAAAATTAAAATTAAGGGTGATCAAAGGGGCATTCTGGCAAACTGTCGAACCACTCGACGAGCTCGACCAAGCATGCCGAACGGCCCAACTTGCCAGTTTCCAACACCGTTTCCCAAAATCAAGTTCATATCCACTGAAATAAAAATCAACCACAAACATCATGCAATTAGATGTAGACTCATATGACCTATGCCCTCGGGGTACTCAGACTTCCCCCAATTTTACCAAAAATGGCAATTTGATGAATTTTGCCCTTAAGAATGACATCAAACGCTCCATCATTGGGAAAATTACATCATTTAACACAATTCGGGGTTTCTTAGACTTCACCCAGCTAGACCCATTACAAAATTACTACAACCCTACCATTTAGAACCAATTTTAACGCACAGAACACGTGAATCGATCGATATAAGCTTTTAAGCACAAGTTCACACCAATTACGACCAATCCAAGACATTCAATACAATTAAAGAAATTACCCAACATCAAACAACATGCAATTACTTATTGCATTTGATTTCAAGCAGAAACTCAAACCATCCTCTATTCGTAATATCAAAGTTTGAATAGCTAGGCGACAAAGTTCTGCAATTTTGAGCATAAAATCACACAAAAATGCATGTAAAATAGTGGAATGTGGAAGATTTATAGTTCGGTTGAAAATGCACGAGAGGTAGAAATGAGAGAAGATGAAGGATTTGGAAATTTTAAATTGTTTGGCCTTTAAAACCTATCAGTTCGCGGAACCATCGGTGGAGTAATTTGTGCTCGACCCACTCGGCGATGCTCCAAGTTGTACTTTACCTCACTGAGTTTTACATGATCTCCAGTTAATTTGAGGGTACAAACGACGGACAAAATCAGGCTCGTCGACCTATTCGGTAAGTCGCCGATTAAGTAATTAGCCCGCTGAGTTTTACAGACTTCCACTACAGGCTTAGTTGGTCCAACTACAGTACATATCGAGCTCGCCGACGTATTTGGAGTGGTGCCGACTGGACTTTTGGCTCATCAAACTGCCCATTTTCCCACACACTTCAATTTTAAACATGCACAATCAACACCCATTATTTAAAATAAAAAATAAAGCATAAAAAACTTGGGTTGCCTCCCGCGAAGCACTTACTTAACATCGTGGCATGATAAAAGACCCCATTTACGGATCATTCTTCGGGTTTGACAAAGTAACAATTTGTAGGCCCCATTTGTCTTTGGATTGAAATAACTAGATATTTAACCCATTTGGGTCTCCATATGATTGATAGAGACTGAGTGAGAGGTCACCGTTTGATTGGGAGTTGAGACATCCTCTTTCATCTCTTTCAATACTTTATCTGACCCTTCAACTTTGTTGAGAATTCTTGAGAGCATGTCTTCCGTACGACCACCTACAGATTCCTTGGGCTATTGACGCTCATGGGAGGGACATACCTATCTTTGCCACCCTATATGTCCTTCCATGTGGAGTTACGATCAGGCCAATCTCTGTCACGGTCTCTCCAACACTCATCTTTATTCCAACCTTGATTTCCACCTGGTCTTGGTAGTTTGCACGATAACCTCTTCCTTTATTGTCTAGGAAGTTCACTTACTCATTGTACAACGCTTCAAATTGTTCTTCATCGGGGTTTACTCCACCAACACCTTTATCATTAACACTATTTGTACCAACAGTCGTGACACTTTTAGCCAAGATATTCCGCTGGGTCATCATTTTGGCCATGTTTTTGTCTCTCTCTTGATACTTTTCAATCTTCTCTTTTGTCATTCTAAAATTTAGATGAGAGACTTTGAGCTCACGAGTGTACCATTCCCTATTAATCCGTGTCATGCAATCAAGGAGCTGAGATGCCAATTCATAGGGTTGTTGCATTATACCACTGAGAACAACTTGATGAGCAACTCGTTTGTTCACTCAAGTCGAGGCTCCTATAGAAGTATTGCAACAACAATTTTTTTGGAAGTCCATGAGTTGGGTATTGCAACACCAACTTCTTAAACCTCAGTCACGTCTCATGGATTGGCTCACATTATAAGAGTTTGAAACCTTGGATACTATCCCTAAGAGTCATCATATTTGATGGGGGAAAGAATTGCACTTGGAATGCAGTAATAAGCTCGTCTCAAGAAGTGATGGAATCCCTTGGCAACTCAGCCAACCACTTACTAGCATCGCTCATCAGAGAAAATGGGAAAACCTTAGACCAACTGATTTTTGTGATATGCTCTTAAATGAGAATGGACCACAAACGTCCATGGAGTTTTGAATATGCTCATGGGGATACTCGTGAGCCAGTCCCCCAAATAAACCATTCAATTGTAAGAGGTGAATCATTGTGCTAGTAATGTTAAAAACAGTGTTTCCTTCGGTAGGAGGTAGATGTATTGCCCCCATACCACCCAATAAAATTGGGTCATTGACGCAGTGTTTTGGGAAGTGAGAAGCGAAAAAAAGCGACGAGTGCTCGCTTCAAAAAAGTGAGAAGCGAGAATCAAAGCGAGTGCTTTTTTTAAGTAAAGTGATATTTAGTATAAAAATAAAAAAATATTAAATAACTTAATAGAGGTAATATATTCATAGATTAAAAGTAAATAGATAGTCGATAATACTCATAAGACATAACATATAAAGCAAAAAATCAAAAACATAATTAAATCACAAAAGAATCAAACTCCTATTCTACAACAAGATCCGCAAACTCTTCAAGTGCCATACCCAAGGGTTCTATTTGGTCATCATCTTCTTCATCATCAGAAGGCTCATCAACAAGGTTTCGACTTGAACCGACCCTCTAGCTCCTCTTTCATTGCCCCTTAAAGTACTCCCCCTAAAACTATAAATATTCTCCTCAACACCACTTGCCATAGAAACATCACTATAAGTGAAACTTTCTCCTTCGTACACTTCTTTATCTTGGTGATCTTGGGGTGCTCCGATTAACCATTCATTTGCCTCATCAATACTATCCAATAAAATTGGATCAATGGTATTGCGAGCATTGTAACGACACGCCAATGTCCTATTATATTTTATGAACACTAGATCATTGAGGCGTGTCAACTCAAGCCTATTTCTCTTTTTACTATGAATCTACACATAGTAGAAAGTAATTAATCGGAGGACTTAGGATTATTAAGATACCAATTAATTTAGTAATAATGTGATGTAGTTTCTTACATGTTCATACACGCTCCAATCTCTCTCACAACCAGATGGGCTACAAGTTAAACTTTGCCCTCTAATAGCAAATTGTTGCATGTTTGGGACATTATGTCCATATTGCATCCACCATTCAACTATAGAAGAATTATTTTAAAAGATGTGTAATAACTTAAAAGTTGAAGCTTTAAACACAATTAGAAGATGAAATTCTTACATGGTGACCTTAAGGTTCTAGCTCTAATGGCTGATTCAATTCCAAATAGGCCATTCGCTTTCATATACACACCAAGCTCCTCCCCTATTTTGTCTTGCAAATTTTTATCTGGGATCATCCTCTTAACACATTTATGATATCCCTGCCACACATCTTCAGTTAAAGTATTTATGTCATTATTTTTATAATAGAGCCCTGGGTTCAAAATGTGTCCCGTTGCATGCAAAGGTAGATGAAGTTGTTCTGTCAACCTTGCATCAATGATTTCAAAAACACTCTTATATTTCCTTGTATCATAATTGAATTCCTTTTCAATACTTTCTTTGGCCCTGTCCATGGCTTCATGAATGTAACCCATTGGTGGTTTTTTCTCCCCATCTACCATACGTAGTACATGAATTAAAGGACCACCAATTCAGAGTGCTTGAAAAACGTCATTAAAAAAATGGACTAATGATATGTCTTGCAACTTCTTTACCAAGTGTTTCCTTTGAATAGATACTCTCATTCCATTCAGTTGACATAAACAAAGTTCTCAAATTTCTATTTTTCTTATAAAAATTATGCAAAATTAAAAAACCTATTGCGAAACTTGTCTTAGTGGGTTTTACCAAATTTCTTTGCTTTGTGTATCTCCTTATCATATTCAACAACAATGCCATTTTATTGATATAAGCATGTATCTTAAAATCTTTACCAAAAACTGTTAAAAAAATGGTAGTTAAAATGTAAAGAAAACTAACATGAAGTTTAAAAAAGAAAATTAAATATCAAGACTCAAGCTCACCTGTAGAATTCGGGGCTTCTTTGAAAATGTCAGTAAACATCAAGTTGATATAGTGAGCAGCACAAGGAGTCCAGAAAATATGTTGGAAAACTCCCTTCAACATGTTACCCGCATTTTTGTTCCCATTTGCATTATCAATCACAACTTGTACAACATTTTCCTTGCCTATCTTCATGATAGTCTTCTCAAACAAGTTAAACATCTTATTAGAATCTGTAGAAGAGTCACTAGCATCATAAGTTTCAAGGAACAAACTCCCTCTTGGAGAATTCACCAAAACATTAATGACCATTTTTCCATTCCTTGTTGTCCATTTATCCATCATAATCGAACAACCATACGTTTTCCATTGACCCTTATGTTCTGCTATTATCTTTTTTGTCCTTTCCACCTCCTTTTACAGAAAAAGAGCTTTTACCATTTACCACAGGATAGGTGGGGGGCTTCATTCCAGGGCCATATTGTCTGACTGCCTCAATGAATTCACCAAATCTCTCTGTATAATTAACACAATTGAAAGGAATCCATGCATCATACATCCACCTAGCAAAAGCAGATACAACATGATCCCTCAAAATCTTTCTAGAAGATTCTAAGTCAATAGGTCCACCTTTTCTCTTTTCGTTTGGTTTTTGGGAGAAATAGAGA
>JAJONQ010061697.1:0-11004 GCA_036250385.1 Solanum microdontum
ACCATGAATCGATAGGCTTATGGCATTCCTTTCATGTGTATAATAATATAATGATGAACCATGAATCGATAGGCTTATGGCATTCCTTTCATGTGTATAATAATATAATGATGAACCATGAATCGATAGGCTTATGGCATTCCTTTCATGAGGATTCAAGAGCTATCGAAATAATATACCATGAATCGATAAGCTCATGGCATTCCTTTCATGTGTGATGATGTAACTTGGGTCTATAGGCCAATGGAATTCCTCTCAATTACAATGAATATCTTCCTATCCCATAACTATGTGCCCACATAGGTTATTAGCCGGTGGATCCACCTAAGCTAAAATGTTACTGGTCCTACCTTAGGAAAGTCGACCAACCCTTTACGGTGTGGGATAGACACCGGATTCCATGTAAACTCACATGGTCTATGTCGGTTAAATGTTTATTCCCATCATGTGAGATGTGCACTATAGTTACTTGAGAGGTTCTATGAAGTGTGGGTGGTAGTATGGGATGCCATTCATGCATTGCACGAGTAGGCTTTGAGAGGGCTATGGTGAGTTCTCTAATGTCTTATGATGACATGAATGAATGTGCTCTTAATGAAGCTAATGAAGAAAGTTGATTTAAATGCTTCATGTAATGATGCATGCTTCACTGGGATTGTATTATGAGTTACTTCCTTGTCATGACTTATGATATGTTTATGTTCCTTATGTATGAGTATTGTCTAATGATGAAAAGGAGGAATGGCAAGTTCACTTTTGGTGGCCTTAATGTGGTACTTAGTGTGGATGGTGGTATGGGACGATATTCATACATTTCACAAAGTATAGCTTGTAGTTACGTGAGGTGAAAGCTTGATGTGATGAAATGACTTGTATATTGATTATGTTGTATCGTATGCCTCTTATACTTATGTTCATGAAGTTTTCTCAAATTGGCATAAAGCATGATTTTCAAATAAAATGTCCATTTTAAGCATGGTTTTTGCATGGCTACATACTTAGTATATTAAATGTGCTAACCCATATTTCTTCTATTTTTCTACAAAGTGTAGGTTCCGGCAAGTGTGTTGAGTTCTTCTAGTTCAAGGTCTTGGATTCAGTTCTTCCAAGACTAGTGGTATGTCCTCATGGATCCAAGGACAAGTACTTTTGATGTTTCATGTCTTTCATTGTAATAGACTCTTTTAGACTTTCTATTGTAAAGGGTCATGACCCTACTTTTGATTCGAAGATTATTTTTAGATGCCCATGTGAGAGTAGTAGACTTCCGCTATTTTGAATAATTTTTTGATTGTATGGATTAAAAGCGTTTTAAATTCCATATTATTTTTATTATCTTATGTCATGACATGCTATGAGGCTCGGATGAGACTTTTTAGAGTCTTGTACGCCGTATCACGTCTGGGGTGCAGGCTCGGGTTGTGACAAACTTGGTATCAGAGCATAAGATTTTGGGATGGTTTTTAAGATTGATGTATCACAAGCCATGTCGAGTAGAGTCTTGTTCATGGGTGTGAGTCGTGACACATTTATGAATGAGAGGCTATAAGACGTTAGGAAGCTACACTTCTTTCATTATTCTTGAAGTCATGCCATAGAGTTTAGCTCTATAAAAGTTCTTTTCCTAACCTTTCTCTTGTGTTTATAGGATATGAATACAATAAGGGCTAACGCAATAAGAATGGAAGAGGAGATTGTGAATGAGCAAGTTCCTCCCAAAGGTCCTCAAGGTGACCAACTTCCTCAAGGCAATCAAGTTCCGGTTGATCCTCCGGTTATGTCTAATGAAGAAGTTAGGTCGGCTTTTTTGATTATGGCTCAAGCCGTAACTACTCAAGCCCAAGCCATGACGACTCAAGCTACTAGGGGTGTTGAGAATCAAGTGAACCCTATTGTGAGTACTATGGCATCTAGGTTGAGAAACTTTGTGAGGATGAATCCTCCGATTTTTCTTGGTTCCAAGGTGGGAGAGGATCCCCAAGAGTTTGTGGATGAGGTGTATAAGGTAGTCAATGCTATGGGGGTGACTTCTATTGAAAAAGTGGAACTAGACGCGTACCAATTAAAGGATGTTGCCCAAGTTTGGTTTATTCAATGGAAAATCAATAGGCCGGTAGGAGCGGGTCCTATAGAGTGGGAGGTGTTTAAGAAAGCATTCCTTGATAGGTTCTTTCCCTGTGAGAAGAGAGAGGCTAAGGTGGAAGAGTTTATCAACATTAGGCAAGGTAGCATGAGTGTGCAAGAGTACTCCTTGAAGTTTACCCAATTGTCTAAGTATGCTCCATCTATGGTGTCTAACCCAAGGGATGAGATGAGTAGATATGTAACGGGTGTGTCTGACCTAGTTGAGGAATAGTGATGTATGGCGATGCTCCATGATGACATGAATATCTCTAGACTTATAGTGTTTGCTCAACAAATTGAGGAGTTCAAAGTTAAGAAAAGGAATAGGGAGATGAAGAGGTCTAGGTCCGATGAGCAAGGTCAACCAAGGTTCAAAAAGATGTCTTTTAACCAAGATTCTTCAAGCACTCCTAGCGTTGACCAAGAGAAAGGAAGTGGTCTCCATTTCCTAAACCTATTTGCACCAATTATGGAAAGAAACATTATGGGAAGTGCCTAGCCGGTACTAGTGGGTGCTATGGTTGTGGAAAGAATGATCATCAAGTGAGAAATTGCCCTACTCTTACGGCCAAAAGAAGGGAGGCCAAACAAGCTTCTCTTAATGGCCTGAATCTTAATGCTCCAAAGAAAAATCGTTTCTATGTACTTCAAGCTAAAGAGGGAAAAGGAGCTCTTTCGAATGAAGGCACCGATATGTTGATAGTTCCTTATAGTTGTGAATGTCTTGTTAAGGTCCCTATGTTATTTTCATGTTAGTCTTAGTATGGGTTTACTCCTAAGGGGGAGATGGTATATTGAATAGTAAGGTTGTTGAGAGTTCTGATATCCTTATCTCTTTCCTTCTATTCATTTTCAAGCTTGAGACCAAGAGTTCCTTGTAGCTTGTTTCATATTTTGGAGTCATGTGTGATTATGTGTATCCATGGTCTCCTTATGTTATGTATGTTCTTGATGAATTCATGTTTGAATGAGAAAATGAGTTTTATGATTTATGTTTCTCATGTTGATGTGCATTTAGTATTAGTTGCCTTTATGCTTCATGAGGTGAATTGTTGAACATGCCTAGATATGCTTTTGAGAAAAATGGCATAATTGTCTTAATGATGAGCATGATATGAGTTGGAGAAGGTAATTCCTCTAATGAAATGAGAAATGTTGAAGTTTTCATGAATAATGAGTTTGTAGATGTAGTTCCTACTTTCTTATGTTGCATGGAGTATGTTTCAGATGAAGTTGATGTTTCCTCCTAGTTTTGTGCATTGTTTATGATGTTGCATTCATGATGGGCTTCTAGTCTTGAGTCCTTAATCCCTTAAAGTGTTTAAAGTATCATTCGAGGATGAATGTTCCTAAGGGGGAGATAATGTAACGACCCGGAAAACTAGTAGGTGAAACTAGAGCCTAACGAGTGTATGTTTGAGTTTGATATGGGGTTTGAAGTTGTAAAGTGATGTCCAAGCTTAGGTTGAGGATTTAGGGGTTAAACGTCAAGTTATGACCCCCCCCCCCCAAGGACTAACCAAGGGTCCTTGAGGGGGACCCTAAAGCCTGACCCCAGAAGCTGCCAAAACCAAAAATAATTTGCCTAAAAGTTGGACTTGCTCTATAGGTCAGGGGCCTAGATGACAAGCTCCATACCTAAACCACAACTTTCCAGCACGGCTCATGGACCCACCCACGGTCCGTGGGTGGGGATTTGTGGGACACCACTGTGTTGTTGTCCAATTCGACCAAGTGGAGGGGCAACATAGTAAAATCCTTTTTAGCTTAGTTAAGTTAGGGGAAGGTTAATATTGATTAATTAAAGTATTTTAAGGCTTTTAAAAGTATTAAAACACGTTTTCCAATTCATTATTCCAAAACACTTAAATTAAAAACTACCTCTCTTCCAAATATTCTGTCTCTAGAAACCAACATTGGAGGAGAAGGATTCAAGCTTTCAAGCTCAAAATCTCACCATTCTCACTCAATTTTCATGGATTTTATTCCCTAAAGGTATGATAGTCTTCATCCTTGATTAAGTTTCATTCAAGGAGCCCTATCAAATGATGATTTCAAGTTTCCAAAATCCCCCAAAAACCTAGGGTTTCAATCTATGCATGGGTTCAATTCCAAAGCATTTCAAAGGTTTATATATAATGAATTATGAATGGATTGTTGATTTAATGATGAATTATAGTGAATTTCTCCTATGAAACCATGTTTTCCCCCAAAATCCTAAGTTGTGATTTCTGATTAGGAATTTATTGATCATGAAAGTATGTTGAATTGTTTATATTTATATTAAATTAATTATTGAATCATGTTAATTCCCTTATCTAATGTATTATTCTAGATGTTTGGGTTTAGATGATTTGTAAACCTTGGAGGGCAATTCCATGAAGGATCTATGTATGATCATGATGTGAAGTATATGTATGTGGTCTCAATGAAAGTATTATGATCATGTTTTAAAATGTAATTGTGTTATTATTGAAAGCATATTCTCAATTAACACTCATGAATGATGATGATAAGGTGAAAGGTTTCTATATTATGATGTTGTATCTTGAATTGGTAGGCTTAAAGCATCCTCTTCTTGTATAATTGAAAGTAATGTGGATTGATGAATCTTGAATTGGTAGGCTTAAGGCATCCTTTTCTTGTATTGATAAATGTGATCTTGATTGAAGTACCTTGAATTGGTAGGCTTAGACATCCTCTTGTTGTGTAATGAATGTGTCTTGACTAAATGAATATGAATCGATAGGCCTATGTCATTCCTTTCATAACTGACTAAGGAATGTGTTCAAAGGCTATGTTTTGAATCGATAGGCCAATGGAATTCCTTTCATAACGAGCCAATGAACTAATGTAATGACGACTCTTGAATAGATGGGTTTATGTCACTCCTTTCCTAATGAGTCAATCTACCATGAATCGATATGCTTATGGCATTCCTTTTACGTGTATAATAATGTTATGATGACCTATGAATCGATAGGCTTATGGCATTCCTTTCATGAGAATTCAAGAGCTAATCTGAATAGTGTACCATAAATTGATAGGCTTATGGCATTCCCTTCATGTGTACTGATGTAACTTGGGTCTATAGGCCAATGGCATTCCTCTCAATTACAATAATGTAATGTGAATGAAATGCTCTATGGGAATAGAGGGTAAGCACCGAGTGGATATGCTAAGACGGAAACTCTCCCTATGCTAGGTTAGAGTTCCAATGAACATCTTCCTATCACATAACTATGTGCCCACATAGGTTATTAGCTTGTTGATCCACCTAAGCTAAAATATTACCGGTCCTACCTTAGAAAAGTAGACTAACCCTTTATAGTGTGGGATAGACACGGGATTCCATGTAAGCTCACATGTTATATGTCGGTTAAACGCTTATTCCCATGATGTGAGTTGTGCACTATAGTTACTTGAGAGGTTCTATGAAGTGTGGGTGGTAGTATGGTATGTCATTCATGCACTGCACGAATAGGCTTTGAGAGGGTTATGGTGAGTTCTCTAATGTCTTATGATGGCATGAATGAATGTGCTCTTAATGAAGCTAATGAAGAAAGTTGATTTAAATGCTTAATGTAATGATGCATGCTATACTTGGACTGTATTATGAGTTACTTCCTTGTAATGACTTACGAAATGTTTATGTTCCTTATGTATGAGTATTGTCTAATGATGAAAAGGAGGAATGGCAAGTTCACTTTTGGTGGCCTTAATGTGGTACTTAGTGTGGATGGTGGTACGGAACGCTATTCATGCATTGCACAAATTATAGTTTGGGGTTACTTTAGGTGAAAGCTTAATGTGATGAAATGACTTGTATGTTGATTATGTTGTATCTTATGCCTCTTATACTTATGTTCATGAAGTTTTCTCAAATTGGCATAAAGCATGATTTTAAAATAAAATGTCCCTTTTAAGCATGGTTTTTGCATGGCTATCATACTTAGTACATTAAATGTGCTGATCCATATTTCTTCTATTTTTCTACAAAGTGTAGGTTTCGGCAAGTGAGTTGAGTTCTTCTAGTTCAAGGGCTTGGATTGAGTTCTTCCAAGATTAGAAGTATGTCCTCATGGATCCGAGGACAAGTACTTTTGATGTTTCGTGTCTTTCATTGTAATAGACTCTTTTAGACTTTCTATTGTAAAGGGTCGTGACCCTACTTTTGATTCAAAGATTGTTTTTAGATGGCCATGTGAGACTAGTTGGCATCCGCTGTTTTAAATGATTTTTCGATTGTATGGATCAAAAGATTTTAAATTTCGTACTATTTCTATTATCTTATGTGATGACATGTTATGAGGCTTGTATGAGACTTTTCGGAGTCTTGTGCGTCTTGTTACGCTCGGGGTGTAGGCTCAGGTCGTGACACACCCACACAATATTTTCTGATTTTTTTTCATTTTTATCACTTTTTGGTCGTCGATTGTGTGCTCGGAGTTGGATTTCTTTACCACCTAGCTTCACAACTTTTCTATTCTATATTAAAGGTTGGTTTTTCGATCCCCGAACTTATATGTTGCGATTTTACTCATTTGCAATTGTTCTTATCTTAGTGTTGTGTGTTGGGCCTCTCTGATCGTAATTGTATGCTTGATTGCCTATTATAATTCAAATATCTTACCTAAGTTGTCGATATTGTTGATTTCCCAAATTTTGCATGCCTTAAAATTGATCAAAATTGTTGGGTGTTGCTTTGTGGATGTTGGGTCTAGTTGGGTGAAGTCTAAGTAACCCGCACTTGTGCTAAATGACGTATTTTGCCCGATGATGGAGCGTTTGACGTCATTCCTAAGGGAGAAAGTCGTCAAATGGCCAAATTTGGCCAAACCGGGAGAAGTCTGAGTATCATGGGGGCATGGGCGCAATGGTTCTTAGTTTAATTGAAATAGTGCAGGTTTTGATTTTGTTTTCAAGGGCTGCGGGGTTGAATTTGGAAGTTTGGTTGAAAGTAGGCATGTTGGGTCATTTGGTGAGCTAAGTCGAGCTCAACGAACCACTCGGCGGTTCGCCAAATCTCCCTTATCGTCTTTAATTTCTTGCTAAATCTTGAGTTTGGTTCTGTAACTTTCAGTGAGAAGACTAAGTTCACCAAGTGCACTCGGCAACTCGCCGAAAGTCCTTCTTGATTGCCCTTTCTGCACCCCTAACCCCTAAAATGCACTGTAACTTTCGGCGGGTTAGTCATTGCTCGCCAAATACTGTCGATGATTTACCGAAAGGACCCTCCCATCACCGACAAGCCAATTTTTCTGGAAAATTTTGAGCCAATCCTTTCGGCGAGCCCGATCTGGCTCGCCAAAGAGATTCGGCAACTCACCGACCGGTTCGGTGAGTCTGTCTACAACTATTTTTCTGCAAATTTTGCTGGAACTATTTCTAACTCTTTTTGATGTTTTTACAGATATGGCGAGAACCAACATTAATATGTCACCCCGTAAAAGAGCACGGGGCATAATTATAAATGAAGGAGGAGCCAACCCTCTTAAAAAGGGAAGGAAAGAGCCTCCAAAGGGACGAAAAGGAGAGGAAAGAGGCCCGTATTTGAGACTCCGGAGAGAAACTCCGGCAGCGAGGAGGAGTCCTGTGACTCCCAAGCTGTATTATCCAAGCCGGAGGATGACCAGCCATTACAGTCTAGGCGAGCAGAGATCTGTGCTAGGTCTCGCCATAACTTCTCTAGAGCTCCAGCATCCACCCCAGCAGCAGCTATAGTGCCAGCTCTGGCACCTCCTGTAGCTCTAGTGCCACCACTGGTCCCTCATCCAAGGCTACTCAATAGACTAAAAGCCAATGGGTTGCGAACTATCCTTAAGGAAAAACTATTTTCTACAGAGGGCCTTGAGGGTAAATACTCCTCAGTGAGGGACAGCCTTCAATATCACAGCTTTGAGTAGTTCACTAGACCCCGAGGCCCATACAAACCTACATGGTTCTAGGCATTTTACTTGACATATGGTGACCTAGTTCCTAAAGGCAAGATAAAGGCCAGCTCTTTCAGACCGGTGGGGTCCATCATGGTACGGGGGACAGTAGTGCATTATAGCTGTGATCACATCAACGCGGTACTTAATAGAGGGTCAGTCGTTGACTACCCAAATGTGGCTACCACTATGCCATCATTGGATGACCTCAAAGGCTGGTTGACTCCCCTCATTTCTGATACCACCACGAGGTGGATTGAGTTCGGAGTTCTGATCGAGAAGAAGGACTTGAGCATAACTACATGATATTGGTTTTGATTCATCAGCAGCTCAATTATGCCATCATAGAATGAGTCCATCCTCCGCCATCCTAAGGCGGCCTGCCTCGGGTCAAACATATCCAGGAAGAGTATTGACATGGAATTGATCATAGAGCAGGAGATGGCCATGCAGGCCAAACAACATCAGACATCCCTCTCTTTCACGGTCTTGATCACTGAGTTGTGCCGGCGTATTGGAGTCCCCTAGGATGCGACTAGAGATATTGAGTTTACTCCTTCATCATCCACTGACATCTAGCGTATTGACGGTGATACACTCGGGAGGAGGTCGACAGGAGGAGTGCAGCTTCGATGGATACATCTCCGGAGGTGGACATTGACTCTATACCTGTAGAGGCATCTTTGCCTACTCCGGCCTCCGGGCCTTCAGGTATATCTGCTCCTACTTCTTCTTCCCAACCTCCTGGTGCTTCTACCTCTTCCCAACCCGCCAAGATAACTCAGGATACGATCTTGAAGATGGGGGACCTGGCCCATTCGGCTCATGTGAGGGCCACCCGACTAGAGGAATCTGTCACATGGATGATTGAGAGTGCCATCCTTGTTGCACTGACCCCCCTCTAGACTTCTATTGATGATTTGACACTGAGAGTCACTGCTTGTGAGAGTAAACAGGGGAGTCTTCTGAGGGTATGGCTATGTAATCTGAAGTGGCAGATCTAAGGAAGGATGTAGACTATCTCAAGTCTACAGACTTCACTTCATTATTGAAGGCAGCGGATGATGTAGATGCCCCAGAGACTTATGAGATTCCTCTGGCCACCACGGGAGACGTATATAGGGATGGCATAACAGCTGATGAGTCGGAGGCAGAGACCGACGAGGAGTAGATATAGATGAGGGAGGGGAGCATATATGGAGACCTACTAGATCTAGAGGAGATAATTGTACAGTCGTTGATCTAGACATCACTGACAGAGACGTCTATAAAAGCTCCTAGTAGATTCGGTATTGTTGATGTGATCCCGAGCATTGAGACCCAAGATCAAAGTGATGCACCAGGCATTGATGCCCCGACAGATGGAGCGACTGTTTAGATATGATTTCTCTTTACCTCCCTCTCTGTCATTTTTTATTGATTTTTGGATATTTTCTTGCATTGAGGACAAATAGCTTTTTGTTTATGGTGGGGTGAGGTATTTTCATACCTACCTCTGGTTTTTATGATATTATCGGTACATATTGGGTTTTCTGCTACAAATTGTGTTTTTGCACTGTTTTGATGGATATTTGAGCTTGTGGCTCCTTGTTTTAATTGTAAATGATTTTTGACCCTTTTTAAAAATTTTGTGCCACCTCTTGATTGTGTTTGAATGTGGCTGTTCTTTTGCAAATTTGAGTATCAGTCTTGATCAACACCGATGACTTAAATAATCTCATAATTGAACAAAAAGGAATATGCGGCTATGATGAGGCCAAATGAAGTTGTATAGGCAATATGTGAACTTTTTGCATCTGGTTGTGACTAGCCTATTATCAAATTGAGTCTCTTGTGATGAACATTGCACACTAGTGAAAGTGTGGAGTCTTGTTTGACATTGGTGTCAATGCCTTGTGTGATGACACCTAGAATTTGCCCAGTTGGTCCGGTGACTAAGTGATACAAGCTCTTGAAATGATCTTAGGCAACAATTTTAAAGAGTGAAACAATTTGACATTTTACCTCTTTTATGGCCTATCTTGTGAGTGTGTGAACTTCGCTTGAACACCCTTTGAGCCTTAGCCTTTCCTTGGAAGAAACTTGATGAAATTTTGACATTTCTTCATCCCTTCACCCTTAATCCTCAAGGAATGTGGTTTGTTTGAATAGCCAACTTATGCCTAAGTTGGGGGTGTGGTGAAAAAAGAAGGTAAATAAAGAAATGTGAGGAACTTCCCCTCTACCCATGGTTTTGAAAAATATAGAACCCCTCCATACAAAAAAAAAAGAGAAAGAGAAAAATGAAAAAGAAAAAGAAAGAAGAAGTTTGAAATAAAGTTGCAAAAGAAAATGGGGTGTCCGATATTACATTGAAAGTGAATAATGGGGTTAATTTTGAGCATGAATGAGAATGATGAACTAAAGGAAAGAGAGTGTTGTGCATATCACATTTTCATGAGGATAGCAGCTACTGAGCCTAATGACCATACATTTACACTCAGCCCCATTACAAGCCTTGAAAAGACCTTTTGATATTGAGTGAGCTCAAGCAAGAGTTGATTGGAAAATAGAGGCAAACCTATGGGTGAAATCATGCATGTGTTCATCTTTATGAGCGTGAGAGTTATTTTTTATTCCGGAACTATAAATTGATTGAACAATTGTGTGTGAATATGTAATCATTCTTTGTGTGAGGGCATTTGAGCACCTTTGTTGAGCTTGAACTTGCATTTGAAGCAAGTATAGTAAACTTGAGAATCTTTGATAATGGTGAGTCGCAACTTGAATATTTGAGTGCACAATTGATCCTTGCATGGGTAAGTTGAGTCTGTTTGTGTGCATTCATGATTGAGTCTTGTGTAGCACTATTTGAGACATCCTTTTTGAACTACTGAACTTGAGTTTTACTTGAGGACAAACAAAAGTTTAAGTTGGGGGTGTTGATAAGTCCACGATTTGGACTCAT
>JAJONQ010061698.1:0-11483 GCA_036250385.1 Solanum microdontum
TATATATATATATATATATATATATATATATATACTTTTTTCCTGAATTGTTATATATCTTAATTTGATTGAGAATGAATTTAAAATTGTAAAAAAACTTAAAATTTCATGATCTTAAACTTAAAACATGCATAATTTGTTAATAATGCCCTTTTAATTTGTGATCTTAAATACTACTTATGACATTCTATTTCTGTGAGGGTGTATCATAATTAAAAGGAACAACAAAAATGTTAAGATTGAAAACTTATTAAAAACATAAATGCGTTATTCTATTTTATAAAGAAAGTAAAATACATAAATTAGAATAAAATGATTAATAAGCACTATAATATTTTTTGCTATGTACAAAAATATTGAAAAAAAAGTACATAGAAAGAAAAAAAGAATGAATTTTACCAAACGTCACTTCAAGCAACGGCTTAATTATCTTATGGGAGAAAGCAGCGTGTGTGTGTGTACGGTTTGTCTTGGTTTTCAAAAGATTACATCAGAAAAGTTGTGAATACTGATGAAAGCTTTTGTCTGAAAATCTATGCTTTATGGTTACACTAACGTATGGTTATTAGAAAAATGGTTAGATAGCAAGACCGTAATTTTATTTCTTAATTAAACTCACATATGACATAACAAGTATCATCTTGATCATGCGTCCGACCCGGACAGCCCCAACCCTCTTGTAGACATGTGATAGGCAGAATATTGATGTTACTCAATAAATAGAGTTAAATTTAATAGACTTTGAATAACTTAAACTAACGATCGACATCAAGTGGTAACATCTGAATTTTTAATATTTATAAGTTTTTCTACATAAATACACTTCGAGTAAGAGTTATTGAGTTTGATTGGACCGTATCGAGGCTTTTAGCCTTTTCCTTGATGGTGATTTACTTTTTAGTTCTTTTTCAGCAAGAAAAACGTGCATGATGGTTCGGAATTCAAAATTTTAGGCATTAATTTTTCTTTTTCTCTCATTTTCTGCTACTACTTTTTCTATGATATTGATTTATTTTGCTTTGAATGTCTCATAAAAAAAATAGTTTTTGTAATGTGGAAATTCACATGAATATTGCTATACTGGCAGTTGCGTCATTTGTATAATAAAGTTGTGATGAAATTTATAGATATATATGTTTAAAGAAAAGATAGAGCAACGTATACCACATACTTTGGTATCACATGATAAGTAGTAATATTGCATGTATTGTAATTAAGGCATGGAATTCCTAGGGTTCATAGAGGGAAGACATGAAATATAAACGTACATTTAAATTTGAGCTTAGTTGGTATGTAAATATTCCAACTTTGAGTATGCACGCCTTAATTCGTTTCTACTATATCAATTGAACACTTCTGTAACATTGAAATTTTCTGAAACTCTATTTGATATATGTGATTTCATTTAGGATTCTTGGAGGCTATTTTATCCTAAATCTTAGTTTATGCTTATTTAAAGGGTACAATATTACTTTGAAAAACATCTCTAAAATTCCTGAAAAGATAAATCTCAAGGAAGCCCATATCATTCTGCTTCAAGAAATACGCTACTATGATCCTCAAATCACGGATAAATCTTAAGAGAGATAAGAACTGTGATCTTAAGGGAGATAAAAATCAAAGGAGAAGCATAATTATATTCATATTATTTTATCAATAATATTCTTGTTTTTTTTTAAAAAAAATTATGATTAATTATTTTTCACATATTTAAAATTTATTACAAACAATTATCAAAACAAAATAAAAATATTATAGTTTTGGACAAATAAATAACTCAATAACTGTTGATTTGTGATGAATTGACGATCTATGATTTTGTAAGATAAATATAATATCTTAACAAATCTCATAATTACAGGGTGTGTCCGGTAGGATGGGAAATTTGTTTGAAAAATATCTTCTAAAATAAAGGTACGTTTCTTACTTATTTTTTGCATTTGGTAATTAGCAAGCAAAATATTTTATTTTAAATTCATTTGTATATAATTTAATTTAGATAAATACTATGAGAAGTGAGGTGATAGAGATAGGAGCTATATGGTGGTGTGAAGATGAGGATGACGTGTCATGGAAACCGAGGCGAATCTAATTTTTTTTAAATATGGGGGCACCCCTAAAAAAAGTCCATAGTCATTTAAGTAAATAACTCAACATTCAATGTAGTGCATCTGCATCATTTAGCCTTCTTTTAGATGATTTCAAAAAAAATATCATACCAATTTTTAAAAATATATACATAAAATAACTAATTTTACGGAGAGACCACAAATTCACATGATCCATTCGTTATGGTTGAAGAGTAGGAGAATATAATCGATATGAAATGTCCCTTGTCAATTCAACTTGTTTTCCCTACTCCACAATGAAAGATTTTTTCTCATTTAAAAAAAAATTATTTTCCTAGAAAAAATATTTTGATCAACGAACATTTTTGATATTTTAACAAGAACCCATAATGTTGTATTTCGATATTTTAAAAATACAAGAACCCATAATGTTGTATTTCGATATTTTAAAAATACAAGAACCCATAATGTTGTATGATCGTCGTTTCCATGGACCATAGTAGTGCTCGACCATAGATCAATGAGTTAATTAAATAATATTCTATAAGAAAATTTTGATTAAAACTACTAGGTTTTTTTTGATATTTTAACAAGAAAATACATTACACTTGTCATTTCAGTATTTATTGGACTATGAAAATACTAGTAAATGTATCTTCTTATTTAGTACTACTAGCCACTACTAATTTTTGGGGGTTGGATTTCATGTTTGACTAGTTCTACAAGGACACGTACATGTTAATACATAATTAATTAATGTATTGCTTCAAGAGTAGTGTCAACAACATGTTTCAAAGTGTAATGGACTACCATAAACAACAACATGGGATTTAATAGCAGTCAATAAATTAAGAATAATTATATGTTAAGTTTATGAGTATGTGTCTTCTTCTTTTTTCCGTTCATTTTCATTTGGTGTTCAATATTAATATTGAAATCTTAATTAATTTAAATTTATATTGTAGTAGAGATGACAAAGGAGCGGTGTGGATGCGGGGCGGAGCGGGATGGGTTTAAGGTTATGGGGCAGGGCGGGTTAAAGTGGTTTTCAAAAAAAATTAATGTGGGGCGGGACGAGTTGTGGGTCTATGAGGATTCAAACTTAATTTTAACTTTTTATATGTTATAACATATAGGAGTGATAAAACATTATATATTAAGATAGTTTCTTTAAAGTTACTAAAATATTCAAGATAATAAATGAAAATGGTTCAATCAAAACTAATACAATTTTTTACATGCTTTCTCATTGGCCTTTAAAAAAATAATTTTTAAGTCATTATTTATTAAATTAATACTAAATGAAAAAATGAATTTATCTTCATGAATTTTATTTTTAGTGTCAAACTTAACTAGAAAAAGAATATATTAAAAATTTTGTGCGGGCAGGTTTATTCAGAGCGGGTCTATACGGAGTAGGGTGAAGCGGATTGACAATGAAAAAAATTGTTATGCTAAACGAAGCGCTGCGGATTAAAATTTTGTGGGTATCTCAATCTGCTCCCGCTCCCTCACCGTCTCATTGTCATCCCTACATTGCATAAATCCAATTAATGTGAAGTAGTTTTTATTAAAAAATTTTTATATCCAAGACTCAAACGAAAAACTCTTTGAGCAAACTTTTCCTCCTCCTTTGGAGAAGTGAGACAATATGACATTTTTTTTAAAAATCAAGTCAAGGAAATAAAAAATCATATGGTCGGAGAGAATTCACAATTAATTACCAAAATGAGAATAAAATATAAGAAGGATATTTGCACATTTGCACTTGTCTTTTTCTTGTCCCTAAATGATTTATTTAATGGGATAATTTCAGAGACCTTCCTCCAGGTTTCGCTCTATTACACTCACCTTCCTTGTGGTTTACGATATTACATCTACCTCCCTTATTTTCATTTTCTTGTAACCATTCTTTAAACCTATTTAAAATAAATATAAATTAATTTAGATTTGACATTTTTATCCTTCTATATATTAATTTCTTCATATTAATAAATATTATATAAAAAAATCACTCATTTAACAAATACTTTAAAAATAAATCAGCACAAATAAATTTACTTAAGAATTAAAAGTCCTCTTCTCTTCAAACTTCCACTTCATCAGTCGTATTCTTCTGCAAATCACATATCATTGCTAATGTAGATTAAGTATTCTTATTTTGTGGATTTTGATGCTACATCACGTATAAAATACTCCTTTTGTCTTCAGGATAATTATGTTTTTCACCCTAAGTATTTAGTTTAGGTCTTATGGTTTGATGTGATCTTAAAATCGAGTATAGTCACTTGTAGTAACTACAATACAAAGAGTAAAATTAGAAGTAAAAAATTCTATATTTCCTATTTTTGTGAGATGTAAACACTTAGATCTCAAGCTCGTCCACTTTCAAATAGAGTAATTGTGGTTCTAATCCAAAACTATATTTTGTATTGGCATGTCAATCTATGTCATCAAATATTAGTATATACCATTCGAAAGAGATATTATATTCAACAATTCAATCAATTTAATTGACTAGTATATTATGAGCAATAATTCAACATAATTAATTGATAGAAGTTCCTTGAATTGGCTAGATCCTTCATTGGGATCATCTTTGACATATTTTGTACACCAGCAGTGTGACACTCATTCTCATTCTTTTGTTTTCCTTGAAACTATATATAGTCTCTGAACATTAAGATGTCATGACTATATTTTTTTCCTTTGTTTGTTTGTGTGTGCATTTGTCAATGTAGGATGAAACATCCCATGGTTTATCATGATATAATTATTCACCACAAGAATTGTGAGCACAAGATCTATGATGTGAATCCATCAAGTTACTTGTACTCCAATCTTTTGAATGATACATGTGAGAAAGCACTTCATGATGTTCTTGGAAATTTGCATAGCTTGATATCTATGAAGTGTGAAATTCCTAATACTTTTCTAAGTATGGATGTGAATTATGATGAAGATTTGAAGCACATGTTCAATATTTATGCTAATCACAGAAGTATACATATTATTCTTTACAATGTTGATATGGTTCCTTCTCCCCAACAAGTACGTGATGACTCAAATGGAGATTTTAGCAATTTGACACCTAATGTCAATGAACATGAATAACGCTACAGAGTGGGTTATATCGGGTGAAAAAGATTGTAATGATGATTTACTTTTAAAAGTATTTGTTAAATGAGTGATTTTTCTTATATAATATTTATTAATATGAAGAAATTAATATATAGAAGGGTAAAAATGTCAAATCTAAATTAATTTATATTTATTTTAAATAGGTTTAAAGAATGGTTACAAGAAAATGAAAATAAGGGAGATAGACGTAATAGCGTAAACCACAGGGAATGTGAGTGTTATAGAGCGAAACCTGGAGGGATGTCTCTGAAATTATCCCTTTATTTAATCATGGACAAACTCACCAACAAAATATTTTATGGAATAATAATGATATAATTATCAAAGATATGTCGTAATCCAAAGTTTTGTAGGAATAATTAAGTGATGAAAAGCCGCTTAAGTCAGGCTTCTGATATATGTCATAGACTTATATTTCTATAATCAATTCGATACTTGAGGGAAAATTCATTATTATTGCCATAATAATAACAATAACATATTTAGTATAACTTCATATATAAAATCTGGAGAAAATAAAAATATAAAACATATGCAAAGCATATCCTTACCTTGAAAGATAGAAAGTCTCTGGTATCACATCATAATGCTAACAGATACGATTTTTTTTTGTTTTGTATCTCACACAATTGAATCAAAAATCATGTGCTTACGTCTATTTTTTCTTTACTTATTTTAAATATTATTACGATTTGTTGATCTTGACCTTATAAATTACATTTGCAAATATATTTGATGTTCTTCACCACTTTTATCTGCAATTAAAAACATATATTCTCGATTTCAATCTTCTAAATTTTGAATTTATCTTTGAAGAATGTTGTTTTCCTTGTAAATATATAGCAAGTTGATGTCAAAATTTAGGCATAGACGGGCTAAGAATTACTTGGACTTTTTCCTTGTTATTAAGGTGAAAGAAAGAAAAACAAGTCTGTAACAATAACAATAACAATAACAATAATAATAAGAATAATTATGTTTCAATTTTAAACAAGTGATTAATGGTACGAATACCTCTTATTTATTAAAAACAAAAATAAAAAGGGAATAAGTATAACAAATTTATGCCCTATAAGGGAATGAATCACAAAAGGGTTATTGCAAACTTGCTCATATTTTGTGTGGGTCTTTAATTTATGTTCTTCATAACAAAACTCTTTTTTTTTTCGATACATAAGTTTATATTTTGTATCATAATATTCTACAAGTTATATCAGAGTAAGAGTAAGACTTCAATTTCTAAAGATCTTATATTTCATTAGGCATAAATTCTATCGTTGAAAGATAAATTAAAGATAAATTCATCTGAATGACAAAAATTTAAAATCAACACATTTTGAAGGACAAAGCATGTCATTTGTGATCACAAACCATCCACTCATATGTAGAGGGTGTTTGGATTGACTTAAAAGTTGGTCAAACTTACTTTTAAGTTAGTTTTTTTACTTATAGAAGTGTTTGACAAATATAAAAACAACTAAAATAAGTCAAAAATGACTTAAAATAGGTTAGGAAGTATTTGACAAGGTTAAAATAACTTAAAATAAGTTAAAAATTAAAAATAAGTCTCCCCTGCGTTTTATTTTTTTTGACTTAAAAGTCATTTAAGTTTGACTTTTTATTTTTGGGCAAACTACATAAATCCCACTACTTTAGATTCTAATTACTAGGATTCCGATAGTTTTTTATATTACTTTCTATATCATTTTTTGGTCTTCGGATACATGTATCATGACCCGTCAGATACATGTATCCATCAGATTTAATAGGCGAGATACATTATTTATTACTTTTGAATTAAAAGTTGTAACTTATTTCCTTCATTAAAGGAGTCAGTGATGAGTAATTAACAGCCAAAATAGATTTGGAGGATCCTTTTGTATCAACTCTTATCAGTTTTCCTAAAATATTGAAATCATAAAGTATAGTACTTCTGAAATTGTAAACTTTATCTTCTTCATCACTTCATTCCTTTGTATCTTCAAGTTTCGAGTTTTTTTTCAAATTGACAAGAACACGAGCGTCGTTGGATTTGGCCACTCCGGAGATCGCATTGACGGTGGAGAAATCGCCTGGACCGGCGGAGGAGATTAGGAGGTCGGAAGGCCCAATTGATGTATTTGATACATAATTGAGATATGATTATATGTATCTAGTTTTTATCAATATACCTAATAAATATGTATGTATCTTCATGAACCAAACATGTATGTTAGACTCCATTGTGCATTGTTGCACTAAACGTGTATATGATATTGTCACGACCCAAAAATGGACGTGATGACACTCGTCTTATCTCATCAAGACAAGTTAGCCTAAAACCCAACTAATACAGTGAATGCGGAAGTAAAACGTGAATAAAAGTCTAATACTATAAAATACTGCAGAAAATAAGGTCAACTTAATTAAACCCCCAAAACCCGGTTGTCACGTGTACAAGCCTCTAAAGTATTACAATTGATTCAAAAGAAAGCGCAAATCTCAAATGACATTGTTTCTAAAATAGAACAAGATCATAAATATGAGTAAGAAGGTTCGCTGAAATGACCAGCAACTACCTCACAAACCTCTATAAAAAGCCTCAGATAAAGAGAAGAGAAAATATCACAAAGGTCTGGGCTAGTAACCTACAAAAATATAGAAGCAAGGGGTGAGTACCAACCACACGGTACTCAGCAAGTAAACTTCTAAACACAAGCTAAGGGAATAAAATACGGGTATTCACATCAGCAACACACAAGATTAAGTTCATCAAATAGAGGTAATCAAATATCAAGTACTTTCCAACCACCAAATAACACAAATCATCAAGAATGAAGGATGACATGGGATGAATGCAATATGACACCATGAAATAATGCCTCAGAATACCAAGTACTCTCTCAACCGTATATACATGATACTCCTCGAAAATACATCGAGAGTTCATGACCCATGGGGGACTCGCGAGGTCCATATACCGACACGGATGATCTCCACGTGTCTGTGCGGACGATCTCAACGCACTATCATAAAATAAAACAATCCCCAGCACGGACGATCTCCACGTGCCCAACTTATAATCATAATCAATTCCTCGCACGGACGATCTTCACGTGCCCAAATTATTATTATACTTGATCTCAACACGGACGATCTCCACGTGTTAGACCTTTACTCATACCCAATCTCATGTCAATGCATATGCACAATATGATATCAATTAAAGGGGATGATGCAACATCTCAGTAAATCAAATGTCGCTCTGACATATAATCACCTCAATTATCACAATTATACGGGTTCAGTAAAGAACACAATCATACATAATAAATCAAGTCAATAATATATCAGCTAATGCCCATATGCTTTGGCATTCTCGGATTACAAGCCGCATTTTATGGTAATAAACTTTCCCTTTATAACACCGGTACTCATACCGTTCTCAACGCATCACACACAAACAATTAATCACATTGCCTTTTATTACCCCTTTTCATCATTAAAATAAATCAAGGTAGACAAGTCAACCCTTCACCAAGTCCCATTACTCCCAAACACATACCACAAAGAAATACACGAATTTCATACATTTAACAAGGGTTTAGAAATCCACTTGCCTCAAAAAATGGAACAATCACTTCGGGACTTGAGTTTTCCCCTTTCATTAGGCTTCCAAATCAGTGCAATCTATTCAACTAATCAATCACAATAAGTTTTTGAAACTAACAACACCCATATTACAGTAGTTCTAGTCTAGACCCAAAAACATACACAAATCTAAAATCAAGTTCCTAAATTTTGATGCCAATCATCATGTCAACCCTCATATTTTCAAATTTCAAGCCTAGGGTTAAGTTCCACTTCTCCAATATTATAATTCTAATAGTATTCATATAATAAATTACTCCTTATATTCAATTATCTACCTTAATATATCAAAACTTGAATCATAATATGATAATTATAAGAAAGAATTGGAGACACTCTAAAAGCCCGAATTATGAACATAGTTTTTTTAGGTTACTGGAAAACCAAAACTTTTCAGAACTCAAATTGACATAAGTTAATCTCAAAATCCTTTTCTCCATCCTATCCTTCTAATTATTATACTATAATTTGATAATAATTACTGAATGATTACTAACATATTATCCTACCAAACCACACTTCCCTTTGACCAACATTCTGCCGCCATTCACCAAACTGCATACAAAATTATAACTTCCTCATTCTATACCCACTAAACACCTTATCCATTAGGAATAACGATCTTAACCAAATTTAAAAACTAAATTGTTACCTCCAACATATAGTAATAATAAATTAACAAAATGCCACCTTTATGCATATACTCAATTCATTGTTTAAAGGCGTACCTACCTGAATCATGAAGTTTGGCCGTTCTTTTTCCTCTCGTTCATCCGCCTAGGTAAGTTTCTGCCTCCCTTTCTTTTCTAAATTAATTATTTATTAAAAAGTGAAAAACCCCTAACTTATTTTAATAAATATGAGCTAAGGGGTATAGGGTCTTAAATGAATTTTCAGACTTGACCCATTGTTATCAATTAACTAAATAAATACCCGTTAATTTAATAACTTTAGTTATCGAATAGCTTCAAAATTCTCAAACCAACTTCACCGACTAATCAGGAATGAATCGGGGCAACTATCGGGTTGGGTGAAACGGAAATTTTATAGAAATTTTAAAAAAAGATTTTCCGGGTTATTACAAATATATTCAAGTTTGGCATAATTCTGTCATTTTAATTGGGTCGTTTCTATACTTAGATCTATTTTCGATTTGGATGTTGGCGAATATAGATTCAAACTCTGCAACAATTCCAAAATAGTTAATGAAAACAAACAAATAAAATGATTTGGAGAAAGAACAAAATCAAACAAATTAAACCTTAAAATCGAACTTTAAAAAAATTGGAACTCTGACTCAGATACATGAAAATGATGGAACCTAAGATACATTAAAATAAGAGTGAATAATTAAACAAAATCTTAATTTACAACTTTGTGGCTGATTATCAAGAATTAATGTTGAATTTAGTACATGCAAACATGTTTTGAGATGATTAAGGAAGAATGAGAGATGATGGATGTGTGTGAATTGTGGTGGGCTGATATGCGGGTAATTGGGGAGGAAAAAAGTGATGTGAGAGAAAGTAATTAAAATTGTTAATGTACATTTAATTAAGGAGTTTAAATTTTAAGATAATTATTCAATATCATATTTAAGGGAATTGTGTATCTAATTTAACTTTTTAAAATATATGGTATAATTATTAAAAAGTGATATTATGAGTAATATTTTTAAACTATAGATAAAATATGTATATATAGTAGTTAAGTATGTCTAATTATGTAATTTTTCCTATTTATTTTAGATTAAGTCAATTCAAACGGATTCTAAATTCATGCATTAAGCCCAATTTTAATAATTGAGCCCAAAATGAAGATAATATGACAAAGTTATTTCTTTGGGCTTAGTGCATTTAAACCATAACGACCTATCATCCGCAATCTTAGGAAAACTATTAGTTTAATTTATTAGCCATTTAGGTTACTGTATATGGCTATATTTGCAATTTCTTTAAAATATAAGCACAACTTAGACCATTCCAATTCAAATCTCTATTTTCATCTCTATATTTGGAGAAAATCAACTCCAACCAACAACTCTATTTTTCACTCTAAGAAAATATCTCCTCTCCTTTTATTATTATCATCATCATCATCATTATTATTATTATTTCATAAAATAAATCATAAATTCTTTTTCTATATAATCAACCTATATAATTCAAATTCTTTTCGAAAACTTCATGAAATATTTATACCCTAAATTTTTAAATAATATAAATTACAAGTAAATATTATCAATAATAGATTCAGATGTTTTTTGTTTGAAAAAATAATTAGATCCTAAGAGAAAATTTTACAACTCACAACCCTCTAAAAAGTGTAATTAAAGTATTAAACTAAGTTATCGTTCCAAAAGTAAAGGGGTAATTTAATGGGAAAATTGTATATAATGGCAAACTAATAATTCAAATTAAATGGTATAACCACACTTTGATTTAATTGTGTCCTGTAGCAAATTGTTTGCCAGCGTCTCTCTCCCTCAAACTCTCGCTCGCCACTCTCCTCTCTCGCTCACTCCCTCTGTGTTCTCCTCTCTCGCTTTATACACAGAAGTGTATAAATTGCGTTTCTGTTTGTATAAAGCGAGAGAAAATTGTATATACACATGCAAATACATATATATTCGTCCTATACACT
>JAJONQ010061699.1:0-11034 GCA_036250385.1 Solanum microdontum
ATTTTAAATTATAGTATTTCTCAAACAAAATAAGATACATAAATAATAATGTATCATGTACTAATTTTTTAGTTATGATACGTAAATTCGAATTTATAATAAATGTATCTAATACATAACAATTACCAAACAATTATGTATCGATCTCAAGCCTAAAATCTTATGGGCAACACTTTCTTATTTAATGTATCTAGTAGAAATACAACACTTATTAATTTAAATTGAAAGGATCTTCATGATTCGATAATTTTGAATCAAAATTAAAAAGATCTCCAATGAACTAGGAGAATAATTTTGAAACTCAAAATTTTCAACAATTTTGAAACTCAAAATTTTCAACAATTTTGAATCAAAATTGTAAGGATCTTCAATGAACTAGGAGAATAATTTTGAATCTCAAAATTTTAGACAATCTTGAATCAAAATCGAAAGGATATTCGATGAACTTGAAGATTCAAAAAAGAAATCGTTTGTCCAACAACAATTCCATCACTTTTGTATCCTTCATAACTCACCTCTCTTATCTAAAATTTAGACAATTTTTTTTATGAAACAGAGAGAACGATGAACAAGAAGAAGAAATTTAATTTTTGATTTTTTTGGTTAGTTACACTATATGATTGAATTGTTGACAATAATTTGAAATGGATTAGCGCAATTCATGGGATCTTAATTTGATTTTCAATTTTGTTTTCCCAGTGCAACAGATGAATACTATGAGATCTTAATTTGATTTTTCAATTTTTTTTCCTTTAATAAGTGCAACAGATTGATACATAATGTATCAACAATAATGTATCCGGATCCTTAATTATGTATCCGAAATGCCTAAAAATTATGGAATTTGTGTAATTAGAAAAATAATAGGGATAAAGGTAATTTAGATTTTACACTATGAGATTTATGTAAGTTATACTTTTTTGTACCTGTCCTAGACTAAATCTTGAAATTTATTTCTTTGGGCCTTAGACCCATCTTCCACTTGTCCTAAACTATCAAGACAATAGCCAAATAAAATGTGGGCTTTTGGCCCAATTGCAACACAATACAAGACGTGAAATTTTATAGGCCTTTTGGGGCCCATTTCTGCTGCAATGCATCGCGTATGCAACTGATGTATATCTTTGTATCACATTGTATATCAGTACATTTTCGACTAACGGGACTTGCATTTTCAGTTTTCCTGCCCTGTACGTCAATTTTAATGGCTGACTGACTCGAAGAGGTGGAGTTTTAGCCTTTATGGCTCTCTCAAAATGCAAGGAGAAGGTGATAGGAGTTCATAATGAACTCGGACATATTTCACATGTAACAAAACAAGTAACACATATAAGCAATACTCATAGTAATTAACAAGAGAAACGAAAAGCAATAAAACACTTTGAAAGAATAATCCTGAAAAAAGAAACTAACGACGTCCCGAATACACGATTGAACTAGACTACCATTGACCTCAAATTGGTAAAAGCATTATTAACACATAGTCCTCCTCCTTCAAATAATGTCAAAGAGTAGTAAGATTAGGCTAATATAATCAACCAACAAAAGTTCAAACTTTTCACTAGAAAACAAAATATAACTACATCACTTCCCATAACGGACAAATGGATAAGGATCAATTTTTCTTTTTAAAGATGGAAGAAGAAAACCCAACAAAACACAATATAAAATAGGGGCCAAACAAACATTACAGATTATTAGAACAATACTAAATGCAAGAGAAAAGACTGCAATTAAACTAATCACTGAGACCCATTTTAGAATGAATGTACATCTTTTAGCAGATTTAACCGAAATAAAAACCTATGTGACCAAGTCATTTGGCAAAAAAATAATAATTAGAGATAAGCATAGCTATGCCACAAGAAATCATCAAGCAGTGTTACTGATTTTAAACATCAAGATTTATCAAACTATGCTAAAATATTTTCAATCCACTAGGAATTAAACAAACTACCTCGGTCGAGCTAATCCATGAAATTCAAGAGCTTAAGGCACCAAATAATATTCCAGAACAAAAGATGGAAATGCATAATGACCAAATTAAGGGGGCACACAGAGAGATGCTAAGAGCACAATGCTAACTTAAGCCGAAAAAGAAACCTATATTCACACGATACTAAAAGGAAACATAGATTATGAAGAAACAATCTATCATAAAATGGATACGAAGGTGAAAAATGGCTATGTTAAAGACTGAAATTTCCAGATTTTTCAACCATTAAACATTACCAAAACAATCCAAGCTATACTAAGGCGTAAAAGAAGACGGCAAAATTTCAATCTCATTTAAAAGCCAAAACAACGGGTGACAAATAATACAAGAGACGAGCAGAAGGGACTAACAGATTTGCAAGCATGCTTTTAAAAGAACACAAATTCCTAAACTCAACTGGCATTAAAAGAAACTAAACGCATTCAACATCTTCCAAACATATAGCAAAAACATGGACTTTGTTTCGACAAATATGGACGGAGCAGTATCAAAATGATCTACAAATAAACAAACAAAAATCAAAATGAGTACAACTTAGCCGAGAAATCTTGAGAAGAACCATAAACAGAGGAAACCAGATTAAACAGGCGATAAATCATTTTTGAAAACGAAATACATGTATATCAGTTTCAGAAAGATTAGCATGAAGAGGAGGATTTAAGCTTGAACATATAAAAAAAAATCCTCTTTGAATCAATAGAGGACAAAACACGATTCAACATATTGAACTCAAAACGAATGAAAGAATCACGAGCTGTTTACCTTGTTGCGGACAGCGAACAGGGATGAGACGAGCAGATAGACGAATCATTCCACACAAATACCAACCGGATAGCAAGCGAGAGGCCCAAACAGCAACTCGAAATCGAAGTAACTTAGAAAAAAAATGATGGTGATCAAGCTAGAAAAGTGAGACTCGAACAAAAGCTAACTCTTCTTTCTCTTTTTCCAATGTATGTAGTATATATTCTATAACTATTTTGCTGTGTTTACTTTCTTAGTGTTTTTTCTCAAAAAATCCAACCACCAACAATGAACAAGGAGGAGGTTTATATAGATGGGAATTAGGGTTCACCTTTTGGGGGGAAAAACGTGAAACCCGGATAAGTATAAGGCCCAAACTTTTGAAATTTGAGAAATCCTCCCCAAGAATAATGGAAAAAGATGAATTTTGCTCGAATTCTCCCGAATTTGAAAGGGAAAGGGGCAAGGCGAACGTCCCAGATTGCTCTATTGTCCTCGAAATGCCACGCGACTCAATCCAAGGCTAGAAGGACGAATCTACAGGTGCTTTTCACTGGAATCACGGTTGGAACAGTACTATCGTACTAGGTGAAGAAAACGACGTGTCCTCTGCTTGGAGCTGTTGGAATTTCTGCTTTCCGTGTATTTTGACATTGCCGTTTGGAATCGTTTGAGGAGACAACGTCGTTTGGTTGTTTTTTGCGCAATAGTTGATGTCATTTCCGTCTATTTGACGCCGCGTGATCGTTTGTTGCTGCTGCTTTGTCACGTGAACAGACGTTGTGACATTGTTGTTCTTTCACGCGTCAGAAAGATTAGCATGAAGAGGAAGTTTTAAGCTTGAACATATCAGATAAAATCCTCTTTGAATCAACAGAGGACAAAACACGATTCAACATATTGAACTCAAAACGAATGAAAGAGTCACGAGTTGTTTACCTTGTTGCGGGTAGCGAACAAGGACATGACGAGCAGATAGATGAATCCTTCCACACAAATACCAACCGGACAGCAGGCGAGAGGCCCAAACAGCAACTCGAAATCGAACTAACTTAGAAAAAAAATGATGGTGATCAACCTAGAAGAGTGAGACTCGAACAGAAACTAACTCTTCTTTCTCTTTTTCCAATGTATTTAGTATATATTCTATAGCTATTTTACTATGTTTACTTTCTTAGTGTTTTTTCTCAAAAAATTCAACCACCAACAATGAACAAGGAGAAGGTTTATATAGATGAGAATTAGGGTTTACCTTTTGGGGTGGAAAACGTGAAACCCGAATATGGATAAGGCCCAACCTTTTGAAGTTAGAAAAATCCTCCCCAAGAATAATGGAAAAAGCTTAATTTTGCTCGAATTCACACGAATTTGAAAGGGAAAGGGGCGAGGCGGACGTCCCAGATTGCTCCATCGTCCTCGAAATGCCACCCGGCTCAATCCAAGGCTAGAAGGACGAATCTGCAGGTGCTTTTCGCTGGAATCGCGACTGGAACAGTACTATTGTACTAGGTGAAGAAGACGACGCGTCCTGTGCTTGGAGCCGTTGGAATTTCTGCTTTCCGTGTATTTTGATGTTGCCGTTTGGAAACGTTTGAGGAGCCAACTTCGTTTGGTTGCTGTTTGCGCAATAGTTGATGTTGTTTCCGTCTATTTGACTCCACGTGATCGTTTGTTGCTGCTTCTTTATTGTGTGAAGAGACGTTGTGATGCTGTTGTTCTTTCACGCATCTGGACTGTTGAGTTTCTATTGAGAGGAAAAGAAATGGGCCGGGTTTGAGAAAAAGAGTGGGTTGATGCAGTGGAGAACAAAAGGGAGTTGGGTCTTCTGGAAATAAGAAAAATATGGGTTGTAGAAGTGGAAAGGGCTGCTGGAAATTCTGAGTGAATGACCCAATTTTGGTTTCTAATTGATTTAAAAATAGAAAGGATTAAGATGGGGAAAAAAGGTTAGATTTGCAAACACAAAATAGCTAGATGAATTGCAATTATCGCCGTAAAGAATTCAAAACATTGCCGAATTGAGCTAATTAGAAAATTTGGTTAAGATTTAAATAAGATAAATTAATATTAATTAATTAATGAGCTTCTTAATTTTAACAAAATAAAATAATTAACTTAATTATAAACTAATAACTAAAAAAGATAAGCATAATTTAAACTAAACTAATTTAATAAAAACTTACTAAAATTAAAATCTTTTTGAGATGATTTTCAAAATGTTTATAACATATACTAATTATATATAAAATTATATAAAACATATATATTAGTTAAAAATTATAAAATTGATAAAATCAATTAAAAGTAACTTGAAAAATATTTTGAACTTTATAAAAACTAATTATTTCAAATCGTTTAGAATTTAAGAAGCTCGATGACTAATCTATTATACGGAGGTCCAACATTGGGTGTCAACACCACTGATATGGAGCAATACTTTAAATCTAATTAATAACAATGTGCCTAGAATAGTCTATAAAGTGGGGCTAAAAATGATAAAAAGTCTGAAGACCTTACCTCATCTCAGAGGTAGAAAGACTATTTTCAGTAGACCTATTTGGCTCAAGAAATATCGTTCAAAGTAGTTTAGAGAAAAAGTAACATACGTACATGAAATTGCAAATAGTAACGAAAAACAAATAGTAACTACAACAAAACATTGTGATATATAGTTAAAGTAATTAAGCAATCACAAACAATAACATAAATCAAAGGACAAGAAATTACAATTAGGAAATACTACAACTAATAGTATGGACGGATAAAAAAACATCACACTTCTATCTACTATCCTTCTACCCTAATGTGTGTCATCCACAAATTCCTATCTAAAGTCATATCCTTGATAAATTGAAATTGCATATCCTGTCTTATGACCTCACTCAATATTTTATTGATTAAAATACTTTGAATCTAAGTGATGTATTTTGTCTTTTTTTTTTAAACCAAGTGAAGCTTACATTATTTAGGTGAGTTCTTCAGTATAAAATTGTATCCTAAGTTTGTCATTTAGGGCATAAATAAAACAGTACTACATTAATATTTTGAATCAGATTATTAATAACTCTCACTTTTTTTTCTTTTATGGCTTTAACAATGTTAACTTCAAACCACACAGAAACTGTAAATGGGTGGGCAACTCATGATCCTTCCGGCAAGATCACACCCTATACTTTCAAGAGAAGGTACAATCTTCATGTTACACCATGCATTGTTTTAAAGAAATATATCTTCTCGACAGAAAATTACACTGTATATATAAGGTATTTTTTTTATGTATATAAATAGGTTATGAATTTCCTGAACTTAAGACTAGAAGTTGGTGCAGTGATTTCGAGGGTTCTAAATTTATCTTGAGATCCAACTTCATACTCAAAGCAATACATTTTTATTTTTGAACCTCTTTAGTGAAAATACTCGATCTGTCATTGCTCATATAAAGAGACTACAATTCTATTTTCATCTGATGTGAAGGAAAATCTTTTTTATTTATAAACTCAAAGTGCCACACCCCAAACTCAAGGGGCACAACTGACTCCTAATGCCAAAACTGATGCCCGAGCCAACCCTGCTGAACCATTTGCTACTAGCGCATGACAACCACACGCAATCAAGAAAACAAACAAGTATATCTCCACTTAAAACTAAGCCCCTGGACAACAAGGTCCCTGTCAACAAATCTATAAACGAAACAGCTACTCCCAAGAGTTCAGATAAATAAATAGCCAACTAGCACAGAAGTCCTGATTGGGCCGTCGAGGCCACCATGATATCTATACCAAAACTGAAAGCAGATATGTATCAAGACAATACATCAAACAACTCACAAGCTTCACCAAACCAACAAACTAGGCCAACATGGCCATAACGTAGCTATACATCCCACACACTAGTTTGCAAGCCTTTAAGAGTAGTAAAGATTGGCGGGACAGGGCCCCAACCTACCCATGAAGATATATACAACAAAAGCTAACAAACCTCTTAACCCTGGTAGCTCCGGAGGAAAGGGGCTAGCCAATCGGATATAAGTCAATCTTACTGCTGAGAAGGTCTACTGGGTCTTCTGTCGGGACCTGCATGCATGAATGCAATGCCCCCCAGGCAATGGGGCGTCAATACAAAATAATGTACAGAGTATGAAAGACTATACACTAAATGAGCAAGTATCATAATATACCAAAAACAATCACATAAGGAAATCAAAATTTAGATAAGCATGTTAACCCACTACTGAATCTAAAAATACAAAAATGATCAAACATCAACCTGACCAAGCCCCCATAAGCTTGGCAGGTACAGACAACATACCACATAACTAGGCCCCCATAAGTCCAAAAGGTGCCAAATCAATCTACATACCCCTATCGGTATCCCCTTGTCTTTGTAAGAAGTCACATAGCCCTTTTTGACAATGATATAGCCCCGTAGGTAGTGTATAGCCCTCTTAGCTATGTGGGCTGCACATAGCCCTCTTTTGCATCAACATATAGCCAGCCCTCTTTAGCGTCAAAATAGCCCCGTAGGCAACCCATAATACTCTTTGGCATCGATATAACCCCGTGGGCAACACATAACCCTCTTAGGCAACAACATAGTCGTATTAGACAACATCATTCCCCCCATATGCAGTTCGTAGCTCAACAACTAACCACAATAGCCCCAAGGGTGACAACAAACAATTGAATAGGCTAAAGGTGAGAAATTTAGCTATAAACAATATATATGAATAATCTCCAAGTCGTTCCTAACTTAGGGTTGTTCTTAACAGATTATGAGTCCCTAAGATGAGAGTTTATAACCACTCAATCAGCCAACCACTCACATTTACATCTACAAGATCACCAACATTAACTACCCTATTATATCACTCCCAAGCTCTAAGGAAACATGTTGAACGAAGGGAATAACCTTAACATACTTTTCCAATGAACACTTGAAAGATCGTAGTTCCTTCACAAAAGTTGTTCCTTATGTCCTAAGCTTCACAAACACTATATATACACAACTGGTACGCACCTTAGTTAACCAAGTGTAAACCTTGAAGAAACACCAATAACTTCACCATGCAAGAACTCCATAGGAACCCTCTCTTAAGATTTGTTTTTGGTTTTGGA
Organism: Solanum microdontum; assembly: GCA_036250385.1. NCBI lineage: Eukaryota > Viridiplantae > Streptophyta > Magnoliopsida > Solanales > Solanaceae > Solanum > Solanum microdontum. The sequence goes on from JAJONQ010061699.1 coordinate 7,855, forward strand.
AGTGAAACGAAATGTTTTCATGGCTTAAAACGTTGAGTAAATCGACATACCATATTTTTTACCCGACCCGAATTCTGCCCCGATAATTCGTAGTAAAACCCTCTTAACTTTTTACTCAGATGTTGGTTGGATACGGAGTTTTGTGCATTGCAAACTAAACGCGTAGGCCTTAAATTTAATGGGTGATAGGCCTTCTAACTCTTTATATATTGGGATAAAACATCCAAGACATTTGACCCAACTTTCAAAGAAATCTTTAAAAAGGAACTTACGATAACTTTCGCTAACTTTTATTTTGCCACTTACCTAACTTCAAAACTTGAGATACAACCCTTGAACACTTAAAATATGACATACCACATAATTCTTAATTTATTACCCACCCTCCTTGTCTTTCCACGAAGATACGAGTTAATTTAGACGTTTTGAAAAGTCAACGTGTTACACAAAGGTTCTTGAATCTTACTTCAAGTTCTATCCATTCTACGTATGTTTTCTATATTTGTTGTATATTGAAAATAACTAACAACATCCATATTTATAAAAGTAAGAAACCAAATTAAACTAGGACTAGGAACCACTATAACTAACAAATCCTAATTAAACATGAATAAGTAAATACCATAAATAATAAATCCTAAACATCTAGAATTCCTACTCCAACTTTGAATTATTGTTTCCAACATTCTCCCGTAATTCAAAGTTGTATACTCTTATCTCTTTCTTCTTGTCATTGTTGTTGAATTGGAGAACTTCGCTTCAGTCTTCAATCTTCAATTCTTGGAATACTTCTCTTCAATTCTCATTTTTTTCTTGGTTGTGTTGGAGCACCTTCTCTAACTTCCAAGTGTTGGAGCACTTTCTCTCCAACTCACGATATTTTTTTTCTTGGTTGTATTGGAGCACTTCTCTCCAACTTCCAATTGTTGGAGGCACTTTCTCTCCAACTCACAATATTTTTTCTCTTGGTTGTGTTGAAATACTTCTCTTCAACTTTCAAGGTTGATGTCTTTCCCACCGTATTTTCTTTTTGTCTTTTTGTTTGTTTTTGGTGTTGGAGCACTCTCTCTAACTCTCAGTGATGCCCTTCCCATCAACTACTTTTTTTTTTGTGTTGGAGCACTCTCTCCAACTCTCGTTGATGCCCTTCCCATCAACTCTTTTTCTTTTGTTTTTTTTTACTTCATCTAACTTTTAATTTATAGAAGAGTTTCTTCCTCTTGTGCTTTGTTGCACTTTTTTAAATATGTAATATTTTGTAAGTCTTTTCTCCTAGCATGTCATTTTCATGCATATATTATTCGTCCAGCTTTTGTCAACATGATCATTGGCCAGACGGGCATCATATATGGGTCATAGTAACTCACCGGCAGCTAAAACTCTAAGATTTTCTACAAGGATCGTAGAAGCTCTGATACCAATTTGAAGGAAAATCTTTTTTATTTATAAACTCAAAGGTTCTTGAATTTTAATTCAAGTTCTATCTATTCTACGTATGTTTTGTGTATTTCTATATTTTCTATATTTTTTGTCTATTGAAAATAACTAACAACATCTCTATTTATAAAAGTAAGAAGTCAAATTAAACTAGGATTAGGAACCACTATAACAAACAAATCCTAATTAAACATGAGTAAGTAAATACCATAAATAATAAATCCTAAACACCTAGGATTCCTACTCCAACTTTGAATTATTATTTCCAACATTCTCTCGTAATTCAAACTTGTATAAATTTGTCTCTTTCTTCTTGTCATTGTTGTTGAATTGGAGAATTTCTCTTCAGTCTTCAATTTTCAATTCTTGAAGTACTTCTCTTGAATTCTCTTTTTTTTGGAACACCTTCTCTCCAATTTCTAAGTGTTGGAGCACTTTCTCTTCAACTCACGATATTTTTTTTCTTGATTGTATTGAAGCACTTCTCTCCAACTTCCAAATATTGGAGCACTTTCTCTCCAACTCACAATATTTTTTCTATTGGTTGTGTTGAAGCACTTGTCTTCAACTTCCAAGGTTGATATCCTTCCCACCAACGCCTTTTTTTTGTTTTTTTTTGTTTTTGGTGTTGGAACACTCTCTCTCTAACTCTCATTGATGCCCTTCCCATCAACTCTTTTTTTTGTGTTTTTTCTGTATTGGAGCACTCTCTCTCCAACTCTCATTGATGCCCTTCCCATCAACTCTTTTTCTTTTTGTTTTATTTTACTTCCTCTAACTTTTAATTTAGAGAAGAGTTTCTTCCTCTTGTGCTTGGTTGCACTTCATTAAATATGCAATATTTTGTAAGTCTTTCCTCCTAGCATGTCATTTTCATACATATATTATTCACCCAACTTTTGTCAACATGATCATTGGCCATAAGGACACCATATATGTGTCATAGTCACCCGCCGACAGCGAAAACTCGAAGATCTTCTACCAGGATCGTAGAAGCTCTGATACCAATTTGAAGGAAAATCTTTTTTATTCATCAACTCAAAGGTTTTTTAATCTTACTTCAAGTTCTATCTATTCTACATAGGTTCTGTGTATTTCTATGTTTTTTATATTTTCTGTATATTGAAAATAACTAACAATATCCCTATTTATAAAAGTAAGAAATCAAATTAAACTAGGACTAGGAACCACTATAACTAACAAATCATAATTAAACATAAATAAGTCAATACCATAAATAATAAATTCTAAACACCTAGGATTTCTACTCCAGCTTTGAATTATTATTTCCAACATGATGTGATGTGAAAATCTTCAACACCCCACTTCATGCTCAGGTCTAAACAATCTAGAGTGTGAAGAATTTAATATTGGGACCAACATCAGTAATAATAATTGAGATGCGTCTTACTCTGATATCAAGTAAAGAAATAGATGTTTGGCCTAAAATATTATTTTTAATGATGTCAGAGGAAATTGAATTAGTGATGTGACAATCAAGATCTTGTACTGTGGCATGTGTCGTACTGATGTCAATTTTGCCAAGAATGATTGGGGTGACACCATTGAAACGACCCCAAAAATGCCCGAAAATGTGCTTCGGAAACACCTATAATCGTAATTTCCATATATCTCAAAATCCGTGCATAATTTCGGAAATTCGACTTCATATTCTTATTCAGGGGGTCAAATTGAGTGGGAAATGGGTCTAACCCGAATTTTAGAGCAACCGTATCAAAATTC
>JAJONQ010061720.1:0-10056 GCA_036250385.1 Solanum microdontum
ACACCTTAGTCCATTCACTCTCTCGAGCTGAATGTGTGGAAAATGGTTTAGGATTCACTCTCTCGAGCTGAACCCAGGCCAACCCAATACCCACCGACCATCAATCAAATACCTTAGTTCTAAAACCTCTCTCTTGAACAAGCCAAGAACACAAAGGTGGAATCACATTTGCAACTACAATTCCTAAATTAACCCACAATAAATGATTGAACTCACTTCTAAACAACAATTACACTAACAATTAGCAACACCCATTAGCTAAATCAGCCCATAATCACATAATCACACCCCAAGAATTAGAGTTTTAGCTAGACATCATAAAAAGATAAAAATCGTTACCAAATTGTGTTTCCATCAACTGGGTAAGATTAATTTCATCTTTACAAAGGTCCAAATTGAAGAATCTCAAAGACCCACTTTCAATTTCTCAAAAATGAAAAGTTTCAATTCTTCAAAGCTAAGGAAAGCTTGTCTTTCAATTCAAAACTCTCAATTCCAGATGAAAAAATGATTATGAGATATTGATAAAGCCCTCAAACTAAATGTTCAAAAATGTATTTATAGCCACCAAAAATATGCTGCGAAGAGCCATTCGGCGCAGTAAGGCGGACTCGCCGATCAACTCGGAGATGCGGCCTTTAGCCAATTTCATCGCCTTTTTGTCTTGACCTTCAGCATCCTCCAGATCTGTAACTTTGGGAGATCTAACACTGCATCGCGGAACCACTCGGCGATCCGCCGACTGTTTATTTCTCTTGCCAACTTACTTTTCTCCTTCAGGGCTTAGCGCTCTAGAACTTTAGGTAATTATTGAGGCCACTCGGCGAGTCGCCAAATGGACTTGGCGATCACCAGGCTCTCTTTTCTTCCTTTTTTCAGCTCGCTTTGTTCTTTTTGCAACTTAGTGTCCATGCTTTGCTCCTTAATCCATAATCCTGAAAATCAAGGGCTTTTCATCGGTTATTGGCACTAAATGAACATTTGAGGAAACTAAACTTATACAAATAAAGCCCTAAATGAATCCAAATCTCATACTCATCAATAGTCATGAGAGAGTTGATTGCTTTAGGCAGAATCCATTCAAGAAGGTTTCAGCATTCCCAACATCAATTTGATTATCTCAGTGAGGTCTAATAAGAGCTTCAAGATGCTGCTTGGTCCACAAGAGTTGAGCACATCAAGCTGCACTTGCTACATTATCTGCCTGAGTTGTTGAAAGGGCAACTGAATCTTGCCTTTTAGTTCCCCATGAGTGAGAGATCAACCTAGAACATAAGCCAGTCCTGAGGTACTCTTTCTATCGACTTGATACCCAGCATAATCAACATCATATATTCCTCTAAATCAAAAAGTCTCCTGATGGACATAATAGAACCAGGTCCTTATTTTCTTCAAGTGACTTCGGATTCTCGTAGCAGTCCTCAAAATGTGATTCATTTGTATAATAATGGAATATTTGAACCAGGTTCATCGGCATCTAACTTCAAGTTAGTGCCCATGAGAGTATGAATTGTCCAGGCATCCATAACATGAAACCTTTTCAGCAGATTCTCTGAACTGGTACCAGATCCCTGTCTTTGTTCAGACATCAATTGCCCTGATCACACTGTGCTATCTTCTTCCCTTCAGCTAAGTCATTATGAGTACATACATGTTCTTGACATATTGGTCCTTGCTTAGGGATTTGGTGAAGATGTCAGCCACTTGATCTTCCATTTTGCAAAACTTCATGATAACATTACCCTTTTTTAACATTGTCTTGACTTCAAGTATGTTAAGACTTTTGAGCAGCTCATTGATGTAGTTTTCTGGACAACCGAAGGTACCTTTAGAGGTTTGCTGAATCTGTAGCTCTAGGAAGAAATCTCCCATCGTGCTCATTTAGAACTCACTACCCATAAATGCGGCAAACTCTTCACACAACAATTCAAAAGGTTGCTCCAAAGATGACATCATCGATATACATTTGAATGATCAGCAATTCCTTTCCTTTTTTTACCCTCCCTAAGAGCTCCACCCCTTTTGCTCCTTGGTGACTCGAACTCGCAGCCTTCGGGTTGGAAGTGAGGGGTGCTTACCATCCGAGCAACTCCCTCTCGTCAACAATTCCTTTCCTTGTGATTTCAAAAAGAGGGTTTTGTCAATTTTACCTTTTTTGATGCCATTGTTGAAGAGGAACTTGGACAACCCATTAGCTTGCTGGGGAACCGAGTGTCATACTTTGCTTCTTTCAAACTGAGCTTGATTAGCTTCTTCATTCTCACCTTCATAATTCACATTATCAGTTTGAACTGCATCATATTTGTTCAGCACTGTCTACAGGAACTTCTTTCTCTTGCAACTTCTCAATTCTTCCAGACTCATAAAAAATCACATGACCACCTTTTTATACACCCGATAAGCCTTGCTGGAAGAAGAGTGTACCATAACTATTCTTTCATCAGTATTGAGATCAAACTTCTCAATATCATCACTTTGGTCACAAAACATGTAGTATTCACCACTACAGCCTGAAAGTTGTTTAAAAGATTAAAAGCCTGCATATTTCACTTGAAGGGTGGTCTGATCTGCTTCTTTTATCACAAACATCACAAACTTTGTCATCTGCATATTTTATTTTGAGCAAACCGAGGACCAGGTCCCTTGACACAAGTTTGTTAAGCAGAGGAGCTTTCACATGGCCGAGTCTCCTTAGTCATTGATCAGTAATCTCACACCTTGACCACAAAGGAGAGTGAGACTGTTACTACTAGCAGAGTTCAAATCAGCAATATACATGCTCTTGCATCTCTTCTCTGTCAAGATTATCACCCGAGAGATCAAGTTTGTGACGACCCATTTTTCTGACAAGCACTTAACTTCATTTTGTTCATCACAGATATGTGAAACACTTGAAAGAATGTACTTCAACCATTGACATAGTACACATCCTCAATAGTGTGTTCTATAGATTTTCCAAACATGCCTACACCAAAAATATACCATTTCTTGTCATCGCCAAATGAGACACCTCCACCTTGAAGTGCCTTGAGAGAGAGGAAGTTTTGCAGTTTTCTCAGTCATGTGTTTTGAGCATTCATTATTAATAAACCAACACTAACTGATGCTACCTCCTCTCACTTGCATAGCAAATCATTTGTTAGCCTTGGGAACCTATTTGAGATGGAGTTCCCAGTAAGCAGATAACAGAGTGATGGGAAAATCTTTTGTTCAGTAAGACAGATTGGTTTTCTTCAACTTTAGATCAGAAGCAGAACCAGGTCCCTTCTTAAGTCTATTCCTCTGTTTGAAATAGTTTGACACACTTTCTTCATTTTTTTTTCAAAACTGGACAATCTTTTTTAAGATGTTCATCTCGACCACAATACACACATAGCAAATTATCAGCATTAAAATCATTTTAGCTGTAAGGATTGTATGATAACTCTATCTTCTCATACCCCAGCCCTCTTCTATTGTTGTTGCCTTGACCAATTAGATTTGTAAGAATCTTAGAAAAATTGGTCCATTTGAGGGATTTTTCAAGTTTCTCTTTTACACGGACCAGGTCCCTCTCCAACTCAAGGTTTCTTTCTAAAGCCAATTCCATCTTCATTTCAGCAGTGTGCAACTTATTTTCAAGCTCCAGTTGCAAGCTGCTTGCCTCATTCTTTTCTTTAAAAATTGTATTAATTACCCCTTTCATCTTTTCCTTCAGTTCTAGATTTTCAGCTTCTAGAACAATCATTTGATTTTCAATATCAGATATTTGAGCAACTAAAGTAATTTTTCCATCTTGAGAGATGTCTAGACTATTGTTCACGAGATCATTCTCAGTTGTTAGCTCACTTATCAAATCAAGTAGTACAACAACTAGCTTTCTCAATTTACTGGTAGAATAAGTATTCAAGTTTTGCTTGAAGTATGATAGGGTTACCTTTTCATCAGCATCGTCCTCATCTGACTTTGCCATGAAAGCATCATCTGAGTGTTTACAGTCATTTGAATCACTTGAGGAATTTTCCCATGCAGCCATATCCTTCTTCACTGCTTGAAAAAAGGCTTCTCTTCTGCTTGGCTTATCACGGACCAGGTCCACCTCTTTGTCTTTACTTTCTCCAGACTTGACATATTCTCCGTGGTCAGCTTTGTGCATAGAGCACTCTCTAATGGAGTGACCTGGTTGATCACATTTGTAACACACGTTACTAGAACTTGTAGCACCATTGTGATTTTTTTTTCTTCATGAAACCTCCACGTTCACTCACGATTTTTTGAAATCTTTGAGTGAAATAGCCCATGGTTTTATCTATTTCATAAATTTCACTTTGTGACACCTTGAAAGCTAGTGATTCATCCTTTTTTACATCTCTCCCTTGATCAACACCGCCAATCAAATTTGCCCTCATGTCTTCACCCTTGAGAATGATACCCTTCCCTTTTCTATGCATCTCATGATCTTGAAAATTCTCAAATAGTGTACACAATGTCACTACTTCAGGCTCTCTTGTCTCATTGCTGGTCACACAATCATTTGTCGAAGATCTGGAAGAATTTCTAGTATCTTGGAGACTTGTTTGCACATGGGTACTGGTTTTTCAAGGAGCATGAGCTCAATTTCAATGGTGGAGAATCTTGTGCGCATTTCATGAACATGTTCACCTTGTTTCATGGTGAAACTTTTGAACTAAGCAGTAAAGAAATCTAACATAGATTTCTTTGTTTCCTCAGTGTCCTCATAGGTAGCTCTTAGCATATCCCAAATTTCTTTGGTTGATTCGCACGATGAGATCATATCGTATTTGTTCATTCCAATGCCACACATAAGTAGCTTCTTGGCTTTGTGATTTTTCTGAACTAGTTTCTTGTTAGAGTTATCAGACTGTTTTCTAGTTTTGGGAATGACTCTTGTGATCTCTCCAACCTTAACCTCCATGGTTGGCACATAAGGACCTTCACATATCACGTCCCACACTTCAATATCCTCAGCCATGAGATAGTCTCTCATTCTAATCCTCCAGTGTATATAGAACTGACCCTAAAAAATAAGAGGTCTTATGGGAGACTAACTTCTTTGCACGCTCACTGGTGTCGTCATTTCCTTCAGGAATCTCTCTTTTGGTGTTAACCAGATAGAGAGCCCAATCTCTAATACCAATTATTGGAATGTATGCGCCTACCAGTGATCTCGGGACCAGGTCCCTCAACAAAATAACAGTGCAAAAGTAAAAGTACAGAAAATAAATAGCACAATGTAAAACAGGCACAAAAGTTTTACGTGGAAACTCCTTTGCTCAAGGGCGGTGAAAACCATGACATGTCCTCACATGCTTTTCAACCCAAACTCCATTTCACTCAAACAGAGCTACGATTCAGATTACAACTTCTTGCAACCTAGGAATTTACCTCTAAATCCCTTCCCCCCTCAATGTAGTAACTATACCACAAAGAAAGCAACTAAGCAGATACCACACTGCCCACTAAGCTATCTAACTGTAGATAACTTAGAATTTGACTAAGCAGATACAACACTGCCCATTAAATAAGTTACCTTTTACTGACTTAGACTTTTAGATGAACAGAACAAAAAATCTAATTCTTTTATAATATAGGAATATATTTTACAATTTAAGCACATAAGATACATAACTCTAAATACAACAAGACGCTTCAGTACTTCATTTGGTCCCTTGTTGATATGAGCAATGTTCTTCCTTGAAGATGGTCTTCTCTTTTCAAGCTTGTGAATTTTCAGAGAAAATCCAAGTTTTGTTTGCCAAATCTTAAGTTTGTGTTTTGTGTTGAGAGATTATATCAAAATGAACACAAACTCCTTGGGAACACCCATTGCCTGAGAGCTTGTCTCTTTAGAAAGACGTGCACCTACCACATCAGAAGTGACAACTTTTCTGACAGTTGTTTTTTCGTCCTTTCACATACGCAGTCTTGAAGGGACCAGGTCCCTTGCAAATTTTTCTTAATGAGTTCTTGAGAAGACTTGCTGGCTCCATCTCCTTTTGAATGAATGATTTAATTTGTTGTTTGTCATGTTGACTAAGTCAACCATAAAGAGTTATTGACCGTTGGACAAACAACCTCGTCCATTTTGATTGGTGTAGTACGTTGATGCCTCACCAACCTCTAATAGGACAGCTTTACAGTTGTACACCATTATAGATTTGGACGAGCGAACTCAGCCATGGACCGGGTCCCTGCAATTGTGACCCACTGAAACATACACTCTCGTCCGCTCTTCTTATTGGTGCAGTACGCTACACTTTTCACCTACCACCTGATAAGACAGCTCTACAGTTGTACTCCATTTGAATGTGGACGAGAGCACTCTGCCATTGACCAGGTCCCTACATTTGTGAGGATCATCAAAACACCTCGAATATAACAAAGACAATCTTCACAAGCATGTCATTTTTCCCCTACATGTGTCAGGAGAGTTACTTGATCATTTAACCTGTTGGGATGAACTGCGAGCTGCATTGCCTGTTGGGACCATCTGTGGAGCACCAAAGGTTACACTCTCGACTTTAAATTCGCTGGCCATTCATTTTTTATGGAAATGTTACAAATCCCAGGATAACTTGTTCCCCAACCAAACAAGCTTATCTATTTGTCTTAATACTATAAGGACCAAAGTCGAAGTTCCATTCATTTCTAGATTTAACATGCTGCTACAAATTTGTACACTATGGAATTATTTCTAGTCCTGTTCTTTGTTCATGCATGATCCAGGTTAAGGCGATGGAGTTGATCGATCAACTAGAAGTGGGTCGGCGAGGGCCTTACAATGGTGGATTTGGAGGCATTTAATTTTCAAGTGATATGGACATAGGATTGGTTCTAAGGACAATGGTATTCATGAACGCACCTCGTTATGACACAATGTATTCATACACGAATGCCAACAAACGTCAGGAATGGGTTGCACATCTCCAATCCGAGGCTCAAATCGTCGCTGATAGTCATCCTGATGAGAAATAGAAAGAATGTGAAAATAGAGTAGCTTGTCTATGCAGGGTAATTGACTTGGCTGAATCAACTTTTGTTAAGGGAAAATCATCCATACTTGAGATAAATGGTTTTGTGCCAAATTTATTTTCAATGGCCAGAGTACATGAAAAAAAGAAACTAACTAGCCAAATGAAATGAGAATGAATTCGAAGTATCTTAGTAGCTCAGTTAGTGAGGGTTCAAATCTCCCATCTTATAATCTCACTAAAATATTTAATATGAGTATATTTAAACAACACTCTATATAAATGTTGCTAAAGCCTTTGGAGATTTTGGATGCAATGACATTAACTCAATTGCCGTTAGAAGTTTTTTACAACAATAAATATTGCTTCTAAAAGTAATTTATAACCACTAAGGCTAGCACTTAATGAACATCTTAATCTTAATCATTTAGATCTTAGACATTAAGTTTGTTTGACGCTAAAAGTAATCCATAACCACTAAGGCTAACACTTAATGAAGATCTGAATCTTAATCATTAATCAGATCTATATAGACAAATATAGATAGATTCTGGTCTGCTTTAATTTAGAGACTGTATTTATCGGCTTTCATATACTCCATAAAATTTGATAAATAAATTTCTAATACTTCTTTGGGATTTCTTGACGAAGGCATCTTTGCGTAGCTTATATCTCAAACTCGAATTGCTGCAATACGTAACATAAGTGTTGGGATGTAGGAGAACATATAAGGTAGTTATGATGATTGATAAAGTGAACATGGTTCACTACTTGTTGTCTTATGTGTACTCTATCAGGTGAACCAAGTTCTCTGACTGCAAACGACCTATACAATTATGAGAGATTGCGGCAAATAAGAAAAAGTGCAGAAATAAAGAAGGAAAAGAAGGAAACAAATATGTAAAGAAATAAATAAGGAAAGAAATAAAGAAGTAGCAATTCAAGTCAAATAAGGAAAGAAATAAAGAAGCAACAATTCAAGTCAAATAAGGAAAAAAGTAAATATGGACAAGTTCAAGAAGGAAAAGAATTTGTTATTCCTTTCCTTGTAGAAGTTGATGTAGGCAAATCAAACTCTATAAAGGGTTCAAGCCATTGAAGCAAAAAAGTTGTCTTTGCATAAACACAAATCGAGAGAATTTTCTAGCAAAGCCAGAACAATACCTATTGCATATTCACGAAATTTATCATCTTGAGAGCAATAGTTATTAGAGAAAAAACGCAGGGCTTCGTCACAACAACGTAGGGATAAGGTTCACAAGTTGTGTTCCACTCTGAACTATTGAATGTTGAAGTCTGATCAATTAAAGTCTAGGGTTATTAGTCTTTGTTGTTTTGTTCTAGGTTTATTATTGAGTTGTAATAATTCCTAGATTGTGTAACAAGAAGTGGGTTTGACTTCTTGGGGAGTAGAGTCTTGAGAGAATTGTAACAAGAAGTGGGTTTGACTTCTTGGAGAGTAGAGTCTTGAGAGAATTGTAACAAGAAGTGGGTTTGACTTCTTTGGGGTAGATTTAAGAGAGAGTTGTGAGAGAATTGTAACAAGAAGAGTGTTCGATTATAGTTAATCGTTGGAGAGTTAAATGTACTAGAGTTAGTTCATTTTGAGTTGTAATCTTGGAAAGGATGTGAATCTTGAAGTGAATAAGATTGTGGTGTGGTTTTTACCTTCCTTGAAGTAGGAAGGTTTCCACGATAAAATCTTTGTTTTATTGTGTTGTGACAAAAGTGCAAGAACCTGGTTCTTGTATAGGGGTAAGGTTTCTTCAATAATTAAATAGATTAATACAAAACTAAATCAAAGGATATTTACAATTTTATTACTTTTCTTATGTCATAATATATTGATTTTGTTCATGCATGATTGTGCTATATACACCTCTTCATAAAAATAAATAAATAAATAAAGACAAAGAAGAGCAATATTATTACTAACTGTTATGTTTTTAAGAAAAGCAAAAAAACTTAATACGTACTTAACTTTATGAAAGATGACACTTCATATTCTTGCATATTCTCTATTGTTTATGAAAATTACCATATGGTAGCTTAGAAAAATATATACTATTGGAATTGGAAGAAAAATAAAAGGAATGATTGCAATGAAATAAGAAAATAGTAGCAATATAGCTCCTTTTTTTTCCGTCTCAAACTTTTCTCAATGTTCTTAAAGACCTTTTAAAGAAAACTTTTAAAAAAGGTTTGTAGGAGTTATCAAATTCATTTTACAATATATTTTTTCAGCATATTGATATGCAAAAAACTGAAATTTATAGTACTTTTCCTTTTAAAAAAGGTTTGTAGGGACTATTAGTGCTCTATGTGAAAACTCAAGGATGACTTTGAACCTTAACCCAAAGATAAGGGACTATTTTGAGCCTTTCCTCAATCAATGTAATCTAATTCAACTTTAAAAATTAGTCAAACTGACTTTTGAAAAGTGCAATATGACAATTAAAAGTGGATAGATATAGTATATAAATTATTAAGTTACATTAATGATTAATCTCTCAAAATATTAATATTTAATGGTTCACCATTAATTTTGTGAGATTTTACTGTAAATATTTTTTTAAGAGTATAAATAAGTGATCCATTTTCAATATTATCCCTATTAACTGATTTTTAATAAATCTTAAAATATTTTTAGAAAATAAGTAATTAATACAAAGAATAAAAAATAAATTAAAGAAACCCAAAGTTGCCGCATAAGTTGAGACATGTGGATCATTATGGATGGCCAAACAAATAGAAAGTAGAAGTTCAGTAAAACCTCACTAAATTAATACTCGATAAATTAATAATCTTTCTAAGACAACATTTTCCTCTGGTCCCAATTTGGGTCAATGAAAAAAATCACTCATTTCGATAAGATAATATATTTTTAGAAGACCTTTATATAAATATATGGTTGATTTTGTGAGACCTTTTAAGTGAGAAACCATTTTTGGATGTGGTTTCAAGAAATTCCCTATGTTGCTTATATAGTTTATTCTCACCATCATACATTGGATGTTTTTAGTAAAAATATAATAAATAATAATTTGATTATTAAGAAACAATAACATTTTGTATAATGAATTTA
>JAJONQ010061721.1:0-10613 GCA_036250385.1 Solanum microdontum
TCCAGATGAATAGTGACGAATAAACATAGAGGAATCTGATTTACTACTAACAAATCCATTATCAAGAAGAAATGTACTAAAGCGATGAAACCAAGCACGGGGAACCTGTTTCAAACCATAAATAGCTTTGGTTAGTTTGCATATGTGATGAGGATAATCAGGATGAATAAATCCAGGTGGTTGTTTCATGAACACCTCTTCACAAAGCACACCATGTAAAAATGCATTTTTAACATCTAATTGACGAATTGACCATGAATGAGAGATGGCAAGAGAAAGGACAATGCGAACAGTTGTGGCCCGGACAATAGGACTAAAGGTCTCATGATAGTTAATACCAGGTTGTTGGTGAAATCCCTGTGCTACAAGGCGAGCTTTGTATCGCTCAACAGAACCATCTGAATTATACTTAATGCGATAAATAAGAAGCAAAATTTGGTCTGAAAATGACTATAATAGAAGTTCAAGAAATACAAATGAAAGATTAGGGAGAATAGAAGTTCAGAATCTCAATTATCATCATGACAGAAAGAGTTATTTTAACTGAATCAGTAATATTGGTTCTGATAAAGCATACAACCACCTACATATACTAACTTATATTGAACATCTATGGTGGGCCAAGGTGTAACAACAGTGAAATTGAGATTAGATTTAATTTCTCCTTCATGTGGTGATACATTTTTTTTGGGTTTATGTGTCATTGAAGTGGGGTTTTGGTACCATCTGTTTCATCTATGTCCAACAAATACGAGAAAGCAAATCGGAGTTCTATTTTGAGACTTTTCCTCTATATATTTATTTCTAATTTTTAGCCCAAATCATTTTATTCCATTTTTGTTCAAGCCAATAATAAAGTAATCCAACATATACAAAATACTATGTGAGTGGACAGGGTGGGGAGTGGTGGTTTGGGGGTGGCGGGAGTTGGGATGGTCAAGTTAAGGTGGTTGGGGTGTTGGAAAGAAGATAATAAATTTGCAATGTCACCTATGTAACTTGTTATCCCTGCTTTGATTAAGGGATTCATTTTCAAGAAGCTTGTTTTCTTAGAGAACGTATTTTTCAAAAATATTGACTAACCAAACATGAAAAAATTAAAAGGCAAAAACTACATAAATCCCACTACTTTAGATTCTAGTTACTAGGATTCACGATAATTTGTACTATTACTTTCAAGATTATATTATGGCCTTGAGATACATGTATCATTACTCGCGAGATACATGCATCGATTTTAAAAGTCGAGATATACGATTTATTACTTTGAATTAAAGGAGTGTAACTTATTTTCTTAATTAAAGGATTAACTGATGAATAATTAACAACCTAAATGGATTTTACAGGATCCTTGTGTATCAACTCTAATAAGTTTTTCTAAGATAACGAAATCATACAAGATCCTTGTATATCAACTTTAATAGGTTTTCCTAAGATAACGAAATCATACAAGATCCTTGTGCATCAACTCTAATAAGTTTTTCTATGTCACGACCCAAATCGTCGTGATTGGCACCAACACTAACCCTTTGCCGCAAGAACCACTACTACAACCCTAACCAAGCAACTAAACCAAAAACTAAGGCATTTAAGTCAACACTAAGGAAATAAAAATAGAGTTCCTGTATACTCTAACAAAAGTCTAACAATAATAACTAACAATGCGGAAATTCAACCCCTACAACCTAAAAGTCAATGTACCAAAACTCTACTAACGACAAGTCTAAGAATGAGGGGTACAACCCCGAAACTAAACAACAACTTAAACCAATAGTCTGAGTCCGAAAAGAATGGACTTAAACAAGAGAGATCTATGGCAGCCTGAAAGAACTGGTTCACCCTTGAATCCGGTCACGCTCAATAGTCACCTAGCTGATGTCTATCAATAGCCACCAGAAGATGACATGTGTACTCAACAAAGAAAGAGCAAGTGCAATATCAGTACAAAACCACAGTGTACTGGTAGGATCACGTGGCTATGCCATTGAATGTAATATACATTAGTCAATACAACAATATAATCACATACACATATCGAACATATGCAATATCATCAACATATACGAACAATGAACAACTTCACGATTCTCACATATCACAGTTATCATCAATTTAGAGCAACTTACCGTCTTCCAATATCAATCATCATTAGATATGAACGAACTCATCACAGGTAGATACATAACACAATCCAATGATCCTCTCACGGAACCCAATTCAATGGCCCTCTCACGGAATCCAAACTCAAACAGTTAGCATACCGGTTCGTGGTATTCGATCTCATAATTATGCCGGAACGGGGAAACAGATCTCATAGTTATGTCAGAACGTTACAATTGATCCAAATTAGTTATATCGGAACGTGGCAACCGATTCAAGTTAGTTATGCCAGAACGTGGCAACCGATCCAAGTTAGTTATGCCGGAACGTGGCAACCGATCTCATTCACACACCACAATCACAATCACAAGTATATCATCAAGATCATACATTTAAGTCATGATTTCATGGCATTCATCATTCCTCTAACTCATTTACAACAAGTGTGATCAACATTGCAACATTCATACATATACAAGTATCATAATGAAGCAAGAACAAGCATACATCACATAATCATAGAATCACAACCATCACCTACTTCGAAACAAGCTTGAAACCCTATCTTTCCCTTTCTGAATTTGTTCCGCTGGTTCTTGGTCTACAAATGATCATAATAACAAGAGAATCAATAAACAATCACCAATTACCTGAATTACTAACAATTTTATGAATCCTAGATCAAACTCATGATCCCAATTATCCAAATTAGGGTTGTTTCCACCATAGAATCTATAACAAAATCCTTCCCCATCAATATTCACCCATTCTATTACGTTCTACGAATTGAAAAATGGATTTGGGGAGTGATAAGCTTACCTTTAGCCTCAAGAATGGTGAAAAACGAGTAGGAGTCGCCTAGGGTTCGTTCCTTAGCTCTAAAAAATGAAAAGTGCATAATGAGGTCGTTTAGGGGTTTATTAACGACTTTAATTCACATTGCCCCCGCCACAACGGCTGTCACCCCGCTGTAGGGGCCCCGCCAAAGCGGCAAAGAAATGCCACCAATGTGGATCAAGCGAGACAGAGAGCTAATTCAAGAATTCCAAAATTCCCATTTCACAACACACCTCTAGCCAACGATGCTCAGAAAATACCCTTTACGCCAAGATCGATTTCGGGAGTTCTACTCACCCGAATTCAATTTCGTAAAGTCGTATGGATTCTTTAACGAGTTATCTAACTACTCATACAATCAAAATCATAAATGATTCACCCGATTGCTACCAGATTTCCCTACACCTCAAAGACTCTGATTTCATCCAAAGTTGAACTAGGTTGGGAAAATCCAAATATTACGAAAAAGTTTTCCAGCCCCAAATTTTCCCCATTGGCTTTTTTGTATTGACGGAAACAGGTCGTTACAATAGATACCAATTTACCCATCACTCGTCCCCGAGTGACAAACTAGGAAAAAAATGGCTAAAGCAAGAATAGAGTAGTATATGAATCGTTGAACAACAGTGGATACTTGTCTTGCATGTCATTAGCTTTCGGACATCGCGATCACGAATTTCAACCGGTTCTTCTTCATACAGAAGGTCTTGTCTAACACAACTGAGTCTCACTTTATGAAATAGTCTCCGTCCCCAAACCAACTAATTGAATACCTACATATCCATCCATACAATGCCTTAATGAAGTCATCACAATACTCGAGTAATAATTATTGTTGTATTTAAAATTAACTACCACAAAAGCGATTCCCAACAACTATCAAAGTTGATCGTACACACGTCTACAACATGTTATCAAGGACCTTTACACAATCATCCGGACGAATCCTTTAGCACTTAAGCATGATAAAACTCCAAGTCAATACTCGCTACAAATAAGAGTGACCCTGAATCTACCAACACACACTCATAATACCCAAACAATCATAGTTCTTAACAATATCTCCATCCCACAACATAAATTCCCATGAGCTTAAGTTATAACAAATTTGATCTATAGAAATCAGATACTTATCGAGGGATATGTCCAAGCATACAACCCCTCCAATAACACTATCGAAATGCTAGATTTAGTAATTGTATATCACCTCTTAAGAACAGTAGAATTGGACCCAATGATCCCCACATTCAATCACACATAATTGATACAAGACCTCAACGACTAGAGGAGTATTAAAGTTGTCGGACGTTACAAATACGCATTGTAGCTCTTCTATAAATTCTCATAAGCAAGGTGGTACACGTAGAACCACTAAAATACTTTAATAACTCCAACACAACACCAATTATGTCATTCGAAATAACCAAATCTTCCCAAACTTCCCGCTCAACCAAGAGAACATCGCAAGATTTGGTACCCCTGATCCACCACTAGTGATCCACCCACAAAAGTGAAAACACACTAAAGCATATCTAGTGAATCATACTTATAACACTAACAACAATCATAAACACTATGACCTTTTACCTTATTATAAACCAACACTTTAAAAAAAAATGAAACCTTTCTTATGTACTTAACAATCTATAGTAGTAAACTTACGACTCACCCCAAGTGTAAGTCCTTTCACATGCTCAATACCGGATACAATTGATCATTTCTCACCTTGCCAATTAATACCTTGACAAAATACATCACCACGAAGGTAGACTCACAATGAAAAATCTGAATTATAATTTCCACCATATAACACAATCTCTTTCTCTATCAACATTAGCTTGTACCTTGAAGATTTTTATGAAATCACAGATCTCCGCTTATAATCGATCTCATCTCCATCGATCTTACAACATCTTTCGCCAACAATTCAATCGTACTCATTGCTAAACTCAAAAACAAAAACAAAGCACTTATCATCACGCTCAAGCTAATGTCTGCACAATCCTTTCTCAAGTCTTTTTTCAATAGTTTTTAACCTGTCTGATGGACCCATGACACTATTACCATAGCCACAGCAAAACAATGAAATCACGCGTCTATGAACCCAATTATCTACCCCTCTGAAGATACCTCTTTAGCCTTAAGAATCCAATAAAAGATTCTTGATCTTGCCTCTCTCTATAGGTTGTACTACATCCCACTATAGCTCATTTAAATTCTATGCAAGTGGTGTCCCACCATCTCTTAAAACTTTCCATACAACCACAATATTAGGAAACCACAACCTTAGGTACTCGCAAGTCGTAATTACTATACAAAATTCTCTTAATCAATAATCTCATTATATAGTTTCATCTCATCACAATACATCGCGAACTCTTATTACCATTACGCTCAGTTAGCCCTGACTATCACTATGAAGTCAACCTTGTCATCAACATGACACCTAAAACTCAGGTATACTCAATGGAACTTTCTTTATCCATAAGCTTGTCATTCCGGTATCAATCCACTCTTTTATGGCTTAAGATAAAATCACTAGTCCTCATACTACCCTCCTTCTTCTTAACAAACAAGACAGGAGCACCCCATGGGGAAACACTAGGACGGATGAAATCGTTATCAAGAAGCCCTTGGATATGAGCTTTAAGCTCTCTCAATTCTGACACCATATGAATAGACTCAATAGAGAGGGATTCGACCTCAACATCCCGATATGAGCCAATTACGTCAAACAATCCTGCCCTACCAGTTTTCTACCTCGCATGAAAGATAGGGCCTTAGCTGACTTAGGCTTGTACCCCCTTCCCACTGTAACCTTTCCCTACCCGGGATCTCTAGAGTTACCGACTTATTATTACAATTAAGCCCGGTATAATAGGGGAACAACTAATTAGTTATGCCTAAGATTATATCAAGTCAGTAATATCCAGCATAACCAAATCAACTCAACTCTGGAAAATCCATAAAAACAACAGGACAACACGATATACATGGGTGACTATGACTGACTCTTCAACTGGGGTAGAAATATGGATGGGGGCATCAAGTATATCACAAACCACATCAAATCCCAAGGCAATTGAACTGACACATACGAATAAGTAGAACCCGGGTCAAACAAAACAATAGCTATTCGGGCACAGACAAGAGTAGCTCTTGTGACCACTGCATCACACTCTCAAACTCGGTCTTACCCGGAAAAACATAAAACTAAGCCCTGTCCTCTTGACGGGCAACTTCATTGCCTGGTTGCACTACTCCTCTACCTGCATTACCATTTCCCCGGCCTCCACGGCCTCATTGATTTCCTCGCCCAAATTATCCACAATTTTAACACACCTTATAACTTATATTCAATTGCTGAACACTAAACTAGATCGCGGGGGTTAATTTGGGTATAATTCGAGTTCTGAAATTATGACTAGGAAAAACAGGGAAGACTGGGCTGAGATTTTGTCTTGCCCTGTCCAGCTCTGGTAGGAGAAATCACTCACTGGCGATCTCGCCTTGGCGGGAAAATTCCGCCCCAGCGGCCATAACAGAAACAGAATCCCTGCCAACGATTTTTCTGAGTTTCTTTTCTTTCCCAAATTCCACAAAGGTTTCCAGCTTTACTTAGCAATTTTAGAATAATCCTCATAACGAGGATAATCGTTGTCTACCCCCAGTCAATCCCATGATACACAAACCAATTCATTCTTGTTAATTCAGCACCACAACCCATACATCCCCAGGATACACCCAGACACTCACACGATCCTTAGTCAAGATCTTCCTTTCGCAACGAGTTTCACGATACTCTAGTATTTACAACTTGCATAACTTCAATGACCAGGCCAACATATTGTACATATCAAAGTTCAGACACCCTTTATTGTGCACCTAATCACATCATCCCATTCAAGCAATTACAACTTCACATTGCAGTTAATTCAGACAACCCGAGGCACGCATTCAAAGTTTCCAAGATACAATTTACAGATAAGTCCAAATTCTTAATTAATTATTTCGCTCTATGGATGACCATTCCTAATCATCCATGCATTCTCACCATCCCTAGGGCCAAATACCAATTGAAACCTTCTCATTTTCCAATTTGCTTTGCTTGTGGCCCTTTAGTCGTGACCACGACATCTAGTTCACTTCGTTGAGATATCAATTGGAATCGAGAGATATCAATTGGACTTAACTCATACCACAAGAGACAATAGTAGCTAGTGAGCCCCACAAAACTGTTAATTTCAATCATAGAGCTTGGTCGAACCCAATTCTTAACCGCCTCAATCTTTAACTGATGGTAACCATTTTTGTTGCTCTAGTTCGGACCATAGAGTGAAGGAGGAAAGATACCAATTTGTATCACTCAGATACCAATTGGATTCAAGTCATAGCACGAAGGAGTAGAAAGAAGTGAGTTTTTCCTAAAGTCCTATAACCTCTCGAAGAAAAGTACGGACATTTTCGTACTGTTTCGCAAGACTCTACTAGACTCGTTTTGGTACAATGAGATCAACGAACCTAGGCTCTAATATCAACTTTGTCACGACCCAGACCGTCGTGATTGACACCCACACTAACCCTCCGGTGGGAGAACCACTACTACAATCCTAACCAAGCAACTAAACCAAAAACTAAGGCATTTAAGTCAACACTAAGAAAATAAAAATAGAGTTCCATAAACTTTAACAAAAGTCTAACAATAATAACTAATAATGCGGAAATTCAACCCATAGAACCTGAAAGTCAATGTACCAAAACTCTACTAACGACAAGTCTAAGAACAAGGGGTACAACCCTAAAACTAAACAACAACTTAAACCAATAGTCTGAGTCCGAAAAGAATGGACTTAAACAAGAGAGATCCATGGCAGCCTGAAAGAACTGGCTCACCCTTGAATCCGGTCACGCTCAATAGTCACCTAGCTAAGGTCTATCAATAGCCACCTGAAGATGTCAGGTACTCAATAAAGAACGAGCAAGTGCAGTATCAGTACAAAACCACAGTGTACTATTAGGATCACACGGCTATCCCATTAGGTGTAACATACATTAGTCAATACAACAATATAATCACATGCACATATTGAACATTTACAATATCATCAACATATACGAACAATGAACAACTTCACAATTCTCACATATCACAGCTATATCAATTTAGAGCAACATACCATCTTCAAATATCAATCATCAATAAATATGAACGAACTCATCACAAGTAGATACACAATACAATCCAATAGTCCTCTCATGGAACCCAATTCAATGGCCCTCTCATGGAACCCAAACCCAAACAGTTAGCATACCGGTTCATGGTATTCGATCCCATAATTATGTCGAAACATGGCAATCGATCCCATAGTTATGCCAGAATGTGGCAACCGATCCCATAGTATGCCGGAACGTGGCAATCGATCCAAGTTAGTTATGCCGGAACGTGGCAACCGATCCAAGTTAGTTATGGCTGAACATGGCAACTGATCCCATTCACACACCACAATCACAATCACAAGTATTTCATTAAGATCATACATTTAAGTCATGATTTAATGGCATTCATTATTCCTCTAACTCATTTACAACAAGTGTGATCAACATTGCAACATTCATACATATACAAGTGTCATAATGAAGCAAGAACAAGCATACATCACACAATCATATAATCACAACCATCACTTACCTCGAAATAAGAAACGTGATCCTTCCCTTTCTGAATTCATTCCGCTTGTTCTTGGTCTACAAACGATCATAAAAACATGAAAATCAATAAACAATCAATAATTACTCGAATTACGAACAATTCTATGAACCCTAGATCAAACCCATGATCCCAATTATCCAAATTAGGGTTGTTTCCACCATAGAATCTATAACAAAATCCTCTCCTGTCAATATTCACCCTTCTATTATGTTCTACGGATCGAAAAATGGATTCGGGGAGTGAAAAGCTTACATTTAGCCTCAAGAATGGTGAAAAATGAGTAGGAGTCGCCTGGGGTTTGTTCCTTAGCTCTAAAAATCAAAAAGTGCATAATGAGGTCGTTTAGGGGTTTATTAACGACTTTAATTCGCGTCTAGCCTGCCACAGCGGCCATCACCCCGCTGTAGCGGCCCCGCCAAAGCGGCGAAAAAGTGGCGCCAATGCGAGTCATGCAAGATAGAGAGCTAATTCAAGAATTCCAAAATTCTCATTTAACAACACACCTCTAACCAACGACTCTCAGAAAATGCCCTTTACGCCAAGATCGACTTCGGGAGTTCTACTCACCCGAATTCAATTCCGTAAAGTCGTACGGATTCTTTAATGAGTTATCTAACTACTCATGCAATCAAAATCATAAATGATTCACCTAATTGTTACCAGATTTCCCTACACCTCAAAGACTTCAATTTCGTCCAAAGCTGGACTAGGTTGAGAAAATCCAAATATTACGAAAAGTTTTCCGGCCCCAAATTTTCCCCCATTGGCTTTTCTATAACAACGAAAACAGGTCATTACATTCTAAAATAACGAAATCATAAACCATAGTAATTTTTGTATATGTAAACTGAATCTTCTTCATAAATTCCTTCATTTGTATCTTAAAGTTTCAAATATTTCGGCCTTGAGATATATGTATCATTACTTGCGAGATACATATATCCGTCTATTTTAAAAGTCGAGATACACGATTTATTATTTTGAATTAAATGGGTGTAACTTATTTCCAAAATTAAATAATTAATTGATAAATAATTAACAACCCAAAAGGATTTATAGGATCCTTTCATATCAACTCTAATAAGATTTCCTAAAGTAATGAAATCATAAACCATAGTAGTTTTGTACTTGTTAACTTCATCTTCTTCATCATTCATTTCTTTGTATTTTAAAGTTTCAAATATTTCGGCCTTGAGATACATGTATCGTTACTCGCGAGATACATGTATCTGTCGATTTTAAAAGTCGATATACACAATTTATTATTTTGAATTAAACTGGTGTAACTTATTTCCTTAATTAAAGGATTAATTGATGGATAATTAACAATTCAAACGGATTTTACATGATCCATGTGTATCAACTCTGACAAGTTTTACAAGATCCTTGCGTATCAACTCTAATAAGTTTTCCTAAAATAACGAAATCATAAACCATAATAATTCTATAATTGTAAACTTCATCTTCTTCATCAATTTCTTCCTTTGTATCTTATAGTTTCGGCTCATAATTAGACTGATTTTCCTCAAAGTTAATTGAGTTCATAGATCCTATTTCTGGATTGAAATTCCTTTTTGAACTTTTCAAGTTTAGCATGAATTAGACGAGTAAATAAACAAACTTAGTGGTAATGCTTGCTAATAAAATAAAATAAAAGATCATATATTTCTGGTGCCTTTCATTTTTAGCATGATCTGTTTTAAGTAATCTTCCGAACGGAATTGTAAAACTTGTAAAAGTTTATAAAATAAACCTTGCAATAATATGAACTTTATCTCAAATACATGATCGGAATACATGAGAATAACTAGAAAAAAAGTAATTTATCTCTTTGTATAATGCTGAGTTATCTCCGAACGGAATTGTAAAACTTGTAAAAGTTTATAAAATGGCCAAAGTACTCATTAACCCCCTGAACTTGAAGCTTTTTATATGGTGTACACCTAAACTAAATTCCATTTTAATT
>JAJONQ010061723.1:0-12966 GCA_036250385.1 Solanum microdontum
ATTTTACTAAGGTTTTCTTTTATTATTGATTGATAGATTTATTTCTAATGAAATTGGTCTAGATCACTATTTTTGGTTAAGTAACACTTTCGGTAGGTAAACATTAAAATATTTTCTCTTAATGTTAGATGGACTTTTAGACACATTAACAATGTTTGTTTTGATTAAGAATGTGGTTACACATCTTTCCGAGACATTAAAAAAAATAATAAACTCATGGATGCGGTGACGCACTTTGTCCAATAATATAATCGACTTTCATTAGTTTAAAATAGAGACTGATAGACAACATTATTAAGTATGATGTGAAAAAGACAGTTATGCCTCTAATTGTCAAGGCCAAGAATGCGGTTACGCATCTAGGTTGAGATCAAATAAAAGTTCATCAATAAAATGTGAACAAGTCATGGCCTGAAATAATATATCCAAAAAATATTTTAAAACAAGTATAAGTCAATAAAAGTGATCGTGCTACAACCACGGGACTCGAGGGATGCCTAATACCTTCCCCTCGGTCAGTAGAATTCCTTACCTGAATTTCTAGTTTGCAGACCATATTAAAGAGTCATTTCCTTTTGGTTAGGGCTTAAAAAAGAAAATGTGACTTGGAATACCATAACTCAATTCCAAGTGGCGACTCTGAAAAAATAAAAAAATAGCCCCTTAATCAATAATGTCACTTAAATTCGAAAAACCCATCCGCCTCCGTGCACAAAAAGGGATGTGACACCCAACACAAACTTACTCATCTTCATCCTAGGGTAGGCCATTATCGATGGAGCACATCTAGACAACTTAGTGAACACTCGAGCACACTATTTAACACTCAACCTTCCTTGGCGAAGGTTAATAAACTCAAGTATCTTATCCTCTCTCATTTCTATAGGGAAAAACTATCAATGAACCCATTCTTAAATCTTTCCCATTCCATGGGGCCCTCTTCTACCGGCTGATGAGTCCACGATTTGGACTATTATAGGGCTTTATTTCGATAGATTTAGTGTCCTAAAATGCATATTTTGTCTTAATAACTAATGAAAATCCTTGAGTTTCAGGTATTTGGAGTTAGAGCCAAAGAATGAGCACTATTTGGAAGAAAAGAACAAAGCAAGCTAAAAGATTGAAGAAATGAAGACCTGATGATTGATGATGTCATTCGGCGAATTGTGAAATCGCCATAGCATTCGGTGAATCGCCACATAACGCCTAAATTTACAGAATGCTGGAGCTAAAATGGGGCGAATTTGGTGAGAAGCAACTAAATTAGGTGTATCACCGATCTAGTTGGCGAAGGACAACCAGGTCACCAAAAGTACTAATGCAGATTCAAGCAAGTGCTGCTGGGCGAGATGGAAGGATAAAGGGCGAATCGTGGAGTCATTTGGCGATCCCGACTTGGATCACCTAAAGTTACAGTATCCAGATCAAGAAAAAGTGCAAAATGAAGGCGAGATGAAGAACGATCAGTGAGTCGCCGATCTGTGAGCGACACCTGACTTACTTCGTTGAGTAGTCATAAGCAGTGACACTTCAGACTTGTTTAAATTAGTTTGGCTAGAGAGAGAAATTCATTTAGAAAAGAAGGAATCAATTACTTAGAGAGAAAACACTACCAAAGGGTTTAGTGAGTGATTTTTACCAAGATTTTGGGAGCGATTTTGTAAGAGAGGAGATTATCAATTGATTTTCATCTGTAATTTTCATTTTGTACCCAACTATGGGAGTGATAATTGATTTTGATTCTCTCATTTTTGAGATGAGTGGCTAAAACCCTTTACTTTGGGTTTTGATCATGAAGCCAATTGTTGAATTTACTTAGTGGGTGTTTGTTAGTTGCAAAGAATGGCGTTAATTTAAAGTGGGTCTAAGTTGTTGTTGTGTTTTGAGGTTGAATTGGACGTCTCCGTGTGTCAATTTCAGTGTTGTGCACTTGCTCGAGAGAGAGATGTGGAGCCAAGGTGACAATTTTACCATCCTTAGTAGTGGGTTTCCTTGGTTTCATCTCGAGAGAGTGAAACAAGTGATCCATCCTTTGTATTCAGCTCGAAATAGTGGATTTGACGAGGGTAAAGAGATGAGACCATTTCGATTGGTGTTGAAGTTCGAGAGAATTCAACATAGAAAAGGTAATTGTTTGAGAGAAAGTTACTTTATATATGGTTCGTCCTACCCTCAAATTATCCCATTATGAGCAGTAACGTTTATCTACTACGTGGAGATTCAATAATTGGCCGATCAATTTCCCAAGCTTAACTCTAGTATTCGATTGTTTGTGATCAAGTGTGAATTTCAGATTGATAGGTAAAACCTAAATTTTGACACTTGAATAGTAATTGTGCAAGAATTGTTTGATTGAAGAGGTTGTCATTGTACTTTGATTATTGAATTTGAAGGAAGTACTACTCCCTATGGGATCGACCCCAACTCACGTAGTTGGGTTATTATACTAACGAACGATTGTTGGCATTTCATATTGGATGAAATGCCTTGATACAGAAATCAAAATGGCGCCACTACTGGGGAGTAGCGTTACTTAGAATTCTTTGATTGAAGATTCGACACTCTCAAATTCGTTGAATTAGTTTTGGCTGCTTTGTGTAAGTGTTGGTTGGACTACGTGTAAGTGAACATGAGTGAGGAAGAGATAAATGACAGCCAAGCAGGTCATCGAGACAGTATAGAGGACATCAATAGTGTCTACAACTCAACTCAATTGGGAGGAATGGGTGCAATTTGCATCCCACATATTGATGAAAATGCAATGTTTGAAGTCACTAGCATAACTCTTCATCTTTTCAAAATGAGAAGACTATATGGAGGGCTAGATCACGAAGACCCACATGAGCATGTGAGAAATTTTACAGAGGTTTGCAGCCCTTTTTCATTCAATAATGTGTCTCAAGAGTCAATTCAGTTGCAGTTATTTCCACTGTCCTTAACAGGAGAAGCTAATAAGTGGTTAGCCGAGTTACCAAACAATTCCATCATATCATGGGAGGAGCTGGTTATAGCATTTAACACAAGATTCGTTTCTCCATCTAGGATGATGAAACTTAGAGATGAAATTCAAAGTTTCAAGCGACGGGAGAGGGACCCATCCATGAAACGTGGGTGAGATTGAAGAAACTCCTACTTAAATGCCCAACTCATGGGCTACCAAATGATTTGTTACTTCAATATTTCTACCAAAGTCTTGATTCGGTTAATAAATGAGTGGTTGATCAATTGGTACGAGGAGGAATAATGTTACAATCATTTGAGGTAGCTTCGTTCCTTCTGGATGACATGACTAGAATAAACCAAGCGTGGTACACCAAAAAGGATCAAGTTTCTCCACTTCATTTTAGATTAACGCAAGAGCAACTTGATAAAGAGAAAGAGAGAGATGAAAATATCAAGAAGATGTTAACTCAAATGAAAGTTCTACAAGAGCACATGAAGGAGACATGTGGAGTGTTTAAAGTTGAGGATGGTTCTTCTTCCGGTTACTCAATGCCAGGGGAGAATCAAGGTTGGAATTCCAAGAGATATGAGGAGGGTTTCCACCCACGCTATCTACAGCGAGGCGAAAATCAAGGTTGGAACTATCATAAGGAAGAAGAACAAAGGAGATACTATCAAGATTGGGCCGAGAAAAATGATTATTGGAGAAGGGAAGATGATTACGAGGAAAATCATACTCACTCAAGTGAAAGCCCAAAATCAAAAGGTAATGCAAGCAATCCCCAGGTGAATGAATTGTTGTCACACATACTTGACAAAGTTGAAGGTTCGGATGATTTGTTGAAAGGGACGAAAGATGATTTTTCATCATTGAACAGTAAAGTGAACTCTTATGCCGACAGCATCAAGACACTTGATGGACAACTGAGTTTATTATCAGCTCAGTTGAAACCAAAGATAACGATAGAAGATGACGATAGAGGGCTGGATGTGGTTACTCGAAGCGGAAAGGTAACAATAGGTAATGGGATGGGAAATGAAGATGATCAAAAGCATGAAGAAGGTGAAGGAATGGAGGAACAAAAGTTGCTTATTCATCAAAACCTTTCAAAAGAACCATAAAAGGAAGTGGAACAACGCGTTCAAATTCCAAAAGTCATGCAACCTTTACCCAAAATACCTCCACCATTTCCCCAACATTTAAAGAAGAAAAATGAAGATGAGAAGTTCAAGAAATTCTTGTTAGTGTTTAAGACACTATCAATCAACCTCCCCCTTGTGGAAGCATTGTCGGTAATGCCGGGATACACCAAGTTCATGAAAGAGTTGGTCACGAAGAAAAGGATTTTGGATTTTGAGACAATTGAAGTTTCCCATAATTGCAGTGCAATTATGAGTAAGGAGCTAATCAAAAAGAGGAAAGATCCAGGGGCATTCACCATTCCATGCACCAAAGGCATGCTCCAATTCACCAAAGCTTTATGTGCCTTAGGAGCAAGCATCAACTTAATGCCCTATGCGATATACAAACAACATAGATTGGGTGAACCGAAAGCAACCACAATGAGACTATTGATGGCAGACCGTTCAATCAAACATCTTGTGTTTATGACATCTTAGTGAAGGTCGGTCAGTTCATTTTTCCAGCTAATTTTGTTATTTTTTATTGTGAAATAGATTCTGAAATTCCCTTTATTTTGGGAAGGCCATTCTTAGCAACTGGGAGAGTATTGGTGGATGTTGAAAGTGGAGAATTGAGGTTTCAGGTGAACGAAGATGAAGTAAATTTCAATATTTTCAAATCCATGAAACACCCAAGTGACATTCAGGTGGTGTCCACTGATGATATTATCGATGAGGCGGTAGCTAATGTAGGCCATTTGATGTGCATGAATGAACCCCTTGAAGTCATGCTTGTTGATTATGATGAATCCAAAATTCAAGGCTATGAGGAGGTAGTAGCTGCTTTGACAGGTTTAGGAGGATATTCAAACACTCAACTCAAGTTGGATATTGACCTAAAAAATAGAGAGACTCCTCCCGCAAAGCCATCAACAGAAGAACCACTTAATGTTGAATTGAAAGCAATTCCCTGTCATCTCTGAAATGCTTTCTTAGGGGTAAATAATACTTTAATGGAATGGTAGGTGAAATTGCTCCTTGAAGTGTTCAGAAAACATATAAAAGCTATAAGATGGACAATCCTTGATATAGTGGGCATCCCTCCCGGTATTTGTACTCACAAAATTCAACTTGATAATAAGTGTAAGCCTAGTGTTGAGCATCAACAGAGATTGAACCCACCAATGCAAGAAGTGGTGAAAAAGGAGATCATCAAGTGGTTGGATGCAGGTGTGATTACCCCCATTGTAGATAGCAAATGGGTAAGTCTGGTGCAATGTGTACCGAAAAAGGAAGGTATCACCGTAGTCCCAAATGAAAAAGGGGAGCTTGTGCCGGCTAGACCGGTAACCGGGTGGAAAGTATGCATGGAATATCAAAAGTTAAATTGGTGGACTGAAAAAGATCACTTTCCTATGCCATTCATAGATGAAATGCTCGACAGGCTATCAGAGAAGGGTTGGTACTGCTTTTTAGATAGGTATTCCGGTTACAACCAAATCTCCATCGCACCGGAAGGCCAAGATAAAACCATAATCACATGTCCCTATGGAACTTTTGCCTTCAAAAGGATTCCCTTCGGGTTATGCAATGCTCTAACGACCTTCCAACATTGCATGCTATCGATTTTTGCCGACATGGTAGAAGATTCAATGGAGGTATTTAAGGATGATTTCTCACTTATGGGTGATACCTTTGAGACATTCTTAGTACACTTAGGACAAGTTCTCCAAAGATGTGTGGAAATGAACTTGGTCCTCAACTGGGAAAAATGTCACTTCAGGGTTAAAGAAGGAATAGTACTTGGTCATAAGGTGTCACAAAAGAGGCTGGAGGTGGATAGAGCAAAGGTTGAAGTTATTGAGAAATTGCCACCACCAATTTTGGTAAAGGGGGTTTGTAGTTTCTTAGGACATGCTGGTTTCTACCAAAGGTTCATCAAAGACTTCTCAAAGATTGCACATCCTTTATGCAAACTCTTAAAGAAAGAGGTGAAATTCTATTTTGATGATGCTTGTATGGTGGATTTTTGGTGCTTGAAGGAAAAATTAGTATCGATCCCAGTCATTATCAATCTTGATAGGTCATAATCTTTCAAAGTAATGTGTGATGCAAGTGGAACCGCATTGGGTGTTTTGTTAAGGCAAAAACAAAATAAACGTTTTTACCCAATTTATTATGCAAGCAAGACTCTAAACAGTGCTCAGCATAGTTATACCATGATTGAACAAGAGTTGCTTGCGGTAGTCTATGCATTTGAGAAATTCTAGGCGTATTTTTTAACACTAAAGTAATTGTTCACACTGATCATGTTGCACTCCGTTATCTAACGGCAAAGAAGGATGCCAAACCAAAGTTGATAAGGTGGGTGCTTCTATTACAATAATTTGACTTTGAGGTCAAGGATAGAAGAGGATGCGAAAATCAAGTGGCGGACAAATTTGATACGCTCAAATTACACCTCCCTAAAGAAGCATAAGCGATTGTTATCAAGTAAAGAACCCAACTTGTAACTTGGGGTCGATCCCACGAGGAATATGGTTCAGACTTATCTTTAACCAATAATTATATTCGCTTAGTCAATGTATTTCCGAAAATAAGTAATTAAAGGGGGGGATTTGTGAAACAAATTTAGGAAATTATGTAAGTAATCAATAAGCAAGATGCAAACTTTAGTTGTTATCAAGATAAGAAAGTAACTAGGGTGTAGGTGTTCCCCACAAGCTCATAACGCGGTAATCCTAGTAATAGCAATCCTTTCCTAGTGTATTATATGCAAAGTGATAAGTTAGGTATCTGTAAATCCTTGGTCCGACATCTAGAGAATTTCACCCCGAACCTTGGTCAGGCTACCTGTATATAATTTACTAACCCTTACCATTACCTCATATTAGATGTCACATCGATGTATGGATTAGTTTTCACCCTCACACCAATCTACATTAATTCTATTAGATAGTATCACACTAAATCTATGTTGATGATTCTTTTCTTATTAACTACCTCCTTGGTCTGGCAAGTAGCAACAAGGCGAGTTCTAACGCGTGCACTCGTTAAAAAGACTTCTAAACGAAAGAATTAGTGATGCATGCAACAACACTATTCAAGAATTTCTTAGTTACTATTCATACTTTGTTAATCGCTCATGGTTCCCACAACCCTAGTTGTGGATTTAGTTACCCATATTAGCAAAAACACAATTCATACTTTCAGAAGAAGAAATCATGAACTTACGTAATGAGAATGATAAAGCCAGAATTTCAACTTGAATTTCCAAACCAAAATCTTCAAAACGAAATTAGGAAATTAAGAATTTTTAATGCTGCAAGTTAATATCCAAAGACAAAAACTAGAATAAAAGTAATGAAGTCTAACCCCCAAAAATGAGGTTTCCATGCCATATATATAGAAAAATAAGTCCTAACTAAAAAAGAAACGAAATAAGGAAAAAATATTTCAGGACACGGTTTCGATCAATGATACAAACCTACGGACCATGGGTTGATCTACAGTCCGTAGGTCTATTCTGTTACTCAGGATTTGGGTAAACTTTTAACTTCAAAATCTTTAAATATCTAAACCAAATGACGAAGCACCAGTACGGATCGTGGATTGATCTACGGTCTATGGATCCTCCTCCGTAGCTCCATACTTAACATCTTCAAAATCAGGTATTAGAACCCCTCTCTGAATCATTTGATGGATCAACATTATGGTCTGTAGATCAATATACGGTCCGTCTATTGCAACCGTGATTCCACATTTGGTCAAGAATTCCCTGATTTTCCTTCAAGCTTTGCCTGCCCATCTACGACACCCATCTATGGAGCGTGAATGGACCTACAGTCCATGGATGACCTATGTAGATGCCCTATTCTGCACATCCTTCACCTGTGTCTCTTGGTTTTCATTTCTGAACATATTTCCTGCAAATATGAGAAAAATACATAAAAACCAATACAAAATGACCATAAACACACACACAACTCTTAAGTGAAATGCCTTACAAATACCGTAAACTCACGGTATATCAACCACTTATCCAGGTTGGAGGGCAAGGAGAATGATGTGCCTAAGATTGACATAAACGATTCCTTCCCCGACGAACAAGTGTTTGCAATAACTCTCAAACAAACTCCTTGGTATGCAGATTTCGCCAATTACATAGTGTGCAGATTAATGCCAGATGAGCTGAACTTCTACCAACAAAAGAGGTTCATGTTTGACGTTAAAAGGTACTTTTGGGATGAACCATACTTGTTTCGAGAGTGTGCGGATCATATAATTAGACCATATGTTCCGGAACAAGAGGCAGTGGAAATTTTCCATGCCTTTCATGCTTCACCGGTTGGGGGCCATCATAGCGGTGTGAGTACAGCCGTTAAAGTCCTCCAAATTGGATACTACTGGCCATCCCTCTACAAAGATGAGAATGAATTTGTGAAGAAATGCAACGAATGTCAGAAGCAAGGTGGAGTATCGAAAAGACACGAGTTACCCCTTACTCCCATTTTAGAAGTCGCGCTATTTTCTTTTTGGGGAATTAATTTGATGGGCCCATTTGTGAGTTCCTTTGGTAACAAGTATATCTTGGTGGCAGCAGATTATGTTTCTAAATAGGTAGAAGCAGTTGCACTTCCGAACAATGAAGGGAGAAATGTGGTTCAATTTCTAAAATGCTACATCTTTGCTAGATTCGGTACTACTTGAGCTATTATCAGTGATGGTCTTTCCCATTATTGCAATAAATGGTTATCAGCTGCATTGAGTAAGTATGGAGTGAAACATAAAGTAGCAACTCCATATCATTCCCAAACAAGCGGTCAGGTTGAAGTATCAAATCGAGAAATCAAGAGCATCCTGGCAAAGACAGTGAATGCTAATAGGACTGATTGGTCTCGAAATCTTGATGACGCACTATAGTCGTATCGCACCGCTTGCAAAACTCCAATTGGTATGTCTTTGTATCAATTAGTTTTTGGAAAGTCTTTCCATCTACCAATCGAGTTAGAACACAAAGCCCTATGGGCATTGAAAGCTCTGAATTTTGACTGGACAAAAACCTCAAAAGAGAGAGTAGAGCAGTTAAACAAATTAGACGAATTCAGGTTTAAATCTTACGAAAGTTCAGCTCTCTACAAGGAAAAAATGAAGAAGTGGCACGATGCAAAAGTACTTAAAAGAGAGTTTAAGGTAGGAGATTGGGTTTTACTGTACAACTCCCGACTTAGACTCTTTCCCGGAAAACTCAACTCCAAATGGTCAGGACCATTTAGAGTGACAAGAGTATTCACCAATGGTGCCATAGAAGTTGAGGGTCAAGAGGGACATGCATTTAAGGTGAATGGGCAGTGCTTAAAATTATACTTTGGAGAATGCCAGGAGCTTTCCTTGATTGAGGTGATGTACCTGGAAGATGCTTGGGAGCATTTCCACGTCGTGTCATGACGTCAAATAAATCGCTCCTTAGGAGGCAACCCAAGTGTTACTGTTTTGAAAAATGTGTGTTCATTTTGCAGGAGTGGGATTATGAGCGAGACAATAATATTATTGGTGAGTCGCCGAACCATTTCAGCGAGCACGACTTGGTTCGCCTTATGGATCTAAAAAATGAGACTGAGACTTTAGAACATTCGGCGAGACACCTTCACCAGTCGGCATATCGCCGATGTGTTTAGGCGACCCAACTTTCATGCCCTTTCTAATCAACGCAGAAAACGTCCCTCAAGGATCGACCGGCGATGCTCTGAATTCATTATGCGGATGGCCGATATATTCGGCGAGCTCCTATAACTTCATCGATCTACCTTTTCTGGGAGTGTAGCCTACTGGAACTAAGGGCGATCTGAAGAACATTAGGCGAATCGCCGAAGCATTTGGCGACCATTTCACTCCCTTGCCAACTGGCATTTAGTGAAGCTTCCTCGTTACCCTGCTTTACTTATTTACGCACTAGATTGTTTTCATTTCTTGTCAGTTTTTATTTATTATTCCTATTTTATTTTGTTTGCGGTAAATGCCCGCTCTCTACCCACATTGGGGACAATGTAGACTGCTTTTGGTGGGTGTGAAGATTTCTCAGTGTCCTCAGCGAACCTCTTCGTCATTTTGACACTTCTTGTTTGTGTGGAATGTGGCTGTTTTTATCCAAATTTGAGTATTGGTTTGATCAATACTAATAACTTGAATAGTGCTCTTTATCGAATAAAACATGAATGTGCGGCTACGACGAGGCCAATTAAAGTTGCATAGACAATATGTGAACTCTTTGCATCTCATTGTGACTAGCCAAGTATCGAATAGAGTCTCTTGTAATGAACATTGCACACTAGAAAAGTGTGGAGTATTGTTTTACATTGTTGTCAGTGCCTTGCGTGATGAGCTACCGTGATCCATGTGTAATGACACCTAGAATTTGCCCCATTGGTCCAGTTGACTAAGTGATGCAATTTTTTAAGATGATCTTAGGCAACTTTAAAAAGTGTGAACCAATTTGAAATTGTACCTCATTTGTGGCTTACCTTGTGAGTGTGTGAACCTCTTTTGAGCACCCTTTGAGCCTTACCCTTTTCTTGGAAGAACCTTGAGAACATTGTAACCTTTTATTGATCCATTACCCATAATCTTCATGATTTGTCGTTTGTTTGAATAGGCAACTTAGGCCGAAAGCCTAAGTTGGGGGTCTTGTAAAAAGAAAAGGTAAATCAAGAAAATGCAAATAAGTCCCTTTTGCCCATGTTTTGAGAAAAATGGAACCCCTACATATAAAAATAATTGAAAAAGAAAAAGAAAGCAAAAGTTGTAAAGTAAAGTTGTGAAAATACAAAGAAAATGGGGTTTCCAACACTCCAAGGAGGATGAATAAGAGGTGACTTTTGAGCTTGAATGAAAATGATGAAGAAAAGGAAAGAAGGTGTTGTTCACATCACATTTCATGAGGATTTCAGCCTATAAGCCTAAATGACCATACCATTACACTCAGCCCCATTACAAGCCTTGAAAAGACCTTTTTGATCTTGAATGAGCTGGAGCAAAAGTCGATTGGAAAATAAGGGTAAACCTATGGGTGAAATCATGCATTGTGTTTATCTTTGTGAGTCTTGATCTTGATTCTAGAACTTTAAATGATTGAACCACTGAGCGAATATGGAATAATTATTTTTGTGTGGGCATTTGAATACCTTTGTTGGGCTTGAACTTCCATTTGAAGAAAGTATAGTGAGCTTCAGATTCTTTGGTAATGGTAAGTCACAACTTGAATCTTTGAGTGCACAATTGACCTTTGCACGAGTAAGTTGAGTCTTTTTGTGTGCATTCATGCTTGAGTCTTGTGTAGCACTGTTTGAGACATCCTTTTTGAACTGCTGAACTTGGAGTTTTACTTGAGGACAAGAAAAAGTTTAAGTTGGGGGTGTTGATGAGTCCATGATTTGGACTATTTTAGGGCTTTATTGCAATAGATTTAGTGTCCTCAAATGCATATTTTTGTCTTATCAACTAATGAAAATGCTTGAGTTTCATGTATTTGGAGTTAGAGACAAAGCATGGACATTATTGGGTACAAAGGAACAAAGCAAGCTAAAAGAATGAAAAAATGAAGACCTGATTGATGACGTCAATCGACGAATCGCCAATGTCATTCGGCGAATCGCCAAATCGCCAAGATACCGCCTAAAGTTACAAAATGGTGGAGCTAAAATAGGGGTGAATTCGGCGAGAAGAAACTAAATTAGGTGTATCGCTGATCTATTCGGCTAAGGACAACCAGGTCTGTAAAAGTACTAAAGAAGATTACTCAAGTGCTGATGGGTGAGATGGAGGGATAAAGGGCGAATTGCGGAGTCATTCAGCGTTCCCGAATTGGATCTCCTAAAGTTACAGTATCCAGACCAAGATAAAGTGAAAAATAAAGACGAGACAAATAACAATCGGCGAGGCACCGATCTGTCAGCGACACCCTACTTACTTTGCCGAGTAATCATAAGCAGTGACACCTCAAACTTGTTTAAATTAGTTTTGGCTAGAGAGAGAAATTCATTCAGAAAAGAAAGAAGGAATTACTTAGAGAGAAAACACTACCAAAGGGTTTAGTGAGTGATTTTTACTAATAGTTTGGGAGAGATTTTGTAAGAGATGAGATTATCAATTGATTTTCATCTGTAATTTTCATTTTGTACCCAATTATGGGAGTGATAATTGACTTTGATTTTCTCATTTTTGAGATGAGTGGCTAAAACCCTTTACTTGGGGTTTTGATCATGAGGCCAATTGTTTAATTTACTTAGTGGATGTTTGTTAGTTGCAAAGAATGGTGTTAATTTGAAGTGAGCCTAAGTTGTTGCTATGTTTCGAGCTTGAATTGTGTATCTGCGTGTGTCAATTTCAGTGTTGTGCACTTGCTCGAGAGAGAGGTGTGGAACCAAGTTGACAATTTTAGCGTTCTTAGTAGTGGGTTTCCTTGGTTTCAGCTCGAGAGAGTGAAACAAGTTATCCATCCATTGTATTCAGCTCGAAAAAGTGGATTTGACGAGGGTAAAGAGCTGGGACCCTTTCAATTAGTGTTGAAGTTGGAGAGAATTCAACATAAAAAAGGTAATTGTTCGAGAGAAAGTTACTTTATATATGGTTCGTCCTACCCACATATTATCCCATTATGAGCAGTAACGTTTATCTACTTCGTTGAGATTCAATAATTGTCTGATCAATTCCCCAAGCTTAACTCTAGTATTCGATTTTTTGTGATCAAGTGTGAATTTGAGATTGATAGGTAAAACCTAAATTTTGAAACTTGAATATTAATTGTGCAAGAATTGTTTGATTGAAGAGGTTGTCATGGTACTTTGATTATTGAATTTGAAGGAAGTACTACTCCTTGTGGGATCGACCCCAACTCACATAGTT
>JAJONQ010061727.1:0-10099 GCA_036250385.1 Solanum microdontum
GAAGAAAGTTTTTAATTCCTTATAGTTTTGGTGTCTATGCGATGAATGAATGCTAAGAGGCTTGTATTAGACCTCTTCGAGGTCGAGTACGCCGGTTACGACTAGGGGGTGCTCCCGGGTCGTGACAGCATCATTGGACCTAGCCTTCTTTACCTCCCTATTTACTTTCTTGAGCTTTTGCTCCTCAATTTGTTCGGCATGAACCATAAGACTTGAAATGTTCATACTAGGGATAAGCAATGTCGAACGACACTCATTCTCTACTAATTCAGACACTCCCATCACAAACTTATCCATTCTATCCCTTGAGTCCACCACTAGAGTTGGGGCCTACTTGGATAGTTGGGTGAACCTAAGAGCATACTCATTTACACTCATACCTCCTTGACGGAGGTAGATGAATTCTTGCATCTTTCATTCCCTCAATTCTAGGGAAAAGAACCTATCTAGAAATGCTCTTCTGAACCCTTCCCACTCTATTGGGCCCGCTCCTAATGGCCTATTATCTTCCCATTGTTCATACCAAATTTGAGCTATATCCTTCAATTGATAGGCGGCTAACTCCGCCTTCTCTACCGTATTCAAACCCATGATGGTAAGCACCTTATACACCTCATCTATGAAACCTTGAGGGTCTTCCTCCACCTTAGAGCCATAAAACTCCGGAGGGTCCATCCTCAAAAACTCTCACCCTCGAAGCAACTATATTCCTATTATTAGCTGGGGCTACTACTTCCCTATTGACTTGGGTCGTAACAGCTTGAGTCAATATTTGGAGAGCCGCCCTTATCTCCACGTTAGTCATAGCTCCTTCGTCAATAGGGACTTGAGAAGGAGCTTGTGGAGGGACTTGATTTGGAACTTGAAGAGGAACCTCTTGGCCCTCATCATCTTCCTCAACCCTTCTAGCATTAGCCCTAGTATTAGCCATACCCTGAAACAACTAAAGGCACAGATTAGAAGATGGGCCTACTAAAGCCAAACTCTATGGCACGACTAAGAGAATGAAGAAGTGAGACTTTTCCGAAGAATCCCATAGCCTCCTATTCATAGATGTGTCGCGGCTCACACCGCTGAATAAGACTCTACTAGATGTGCTTTGAGACATCCTAAAACTTATCCCAAAACCTTATGCTCTGATACAAAGTTTGTCACGAACCGAGAGCACCCCCTATTTGTAACACGGCATGCTTGACCCCGAAGGGGTCGCATACAATCCCTTAGCATTATCATATCATAAGATCGTACAAAATTAGGGAGAATTTAAAACTTTCTTTAAAGTATAAAACCAAAAACATTTCACAAAAGCGGAAGTCTTTCTAACATCTTTGTCTCAAACCATCTATGAATAACATGAATAAAAGTCTTGGGACACAGCCCACATAAAGTCTAAAACATAAGAAAAGACATAAATGAAACATAAGGGGTTTGTCCTCGAAGATATGATGACTCACCAATCTTCATTCTTCTTGCACTTAGGAACCTAGCCTCCAAGCAAATCAATCTCCTAACACCCTACATTTGATTATAATGTAGGCAATATGCGTTAGTACAAAATGTACCAAGTATGAAAGCTAACATACTACCATAAACATCTCAAAGTGGTTAGTCAACATAAGACATGATCATAAGAGATAATAACATAGTCATAAGCGTAATCTCCAACTTAAACAACGTATGAACATAAGTCGACATAAGACATAATAAACGAGCATAGGAGATATATCACAATCACAATAAACCAATTCTTCATCATAAGCATTATTCACTATTTGTCATCTATGCTATAATGGTACCATTCTCAAGTAACCTCAAAAACATTCAAGTGCAAAGCAAGAATATATGCCATAATACTACCCAAGCCATGTATCCCTTCTTGGTCATCCTAATCATGGTATATATACATGGTCTAATTATCTAGGCTTCTCTACCATAAGGGTACCATACTTCTAGGTAAACTCAAAGCACACCTATGCAATGCATGAAAAGCATCCTATAATACCCTTCACACTAAGCGTGACCTTGAAGCCATCCTAGTCATATTCACCCCACTTTGGTCTCATTATTAACTTAACTTCTCATAACTAAAAAAATCTCTCACCTTTAGTCAACTATAGCAATGAAGGAAAATGTGGCACAATCCCATCTTAACTCACTCTACTTAGTAACCCTAAGCCATACTTGTGCAATGCAATCATAGCATCCTATAATACTACTCATACTAAGTATTACTTTTAGGTCTTATTTCTAGTACTTCTAAGTTTGGAATCTAGTTCCACTTTTTATCTTTAGAACACTATGAGGTATTCCCTTAAGCACATCTTAGTTCATTTATAGCTCGAACCCTATGAGATACCACTTTTAGTATGTCTCAGTTCATTACTAGCATGGATGCTATGAGATACTTACTTAAGTATGCTAACTCCCTTATACTTTGAACTCTATGAGATTCTCTCTAAAGTATGCCTAAGTTCCTTCACTTCATGGACCCTATGAGATGCTAGCTTAAGCAAGTCTAAGTCCATCTACACTCCAGAACACTATGAGTTACTTCACTAAGTAAGTCTTAGTTCCCTATGCTTTGAACACTATGAGATGCTTCTCAAGCATGTCTTAGCTCATTGGATATGGAGATTTCTACTAGGAACCTTGACTCAACTACATGAAGGATCCCATCTCATGAGACCTAACTATGGGAAAACCCATACTCTACTACGTAATAGTTCCCCCTTGTTCTTGGATAGTCCTCACATCAACTAGGTGTGGTTCTCATTTCTACTTTGAGCACGAACCCTTTCTTGTGTGACACTCCATCTCATTGTCAATATCCACTTGAAACCAAGCATACACCCCAAGGTTTACTTGTTAAGCCTTGCTTAACATTCATATCTCATGGAAGGATGTCCTTGACAATCCATCCATGCTCAAGTGATTCTATCACTTCATACTTTCAAGCATTCATAAAGTAGATTAGGTGAGTATAGGCCTTTCACCATAAACCCACCCATTAGATTCTATTCATCACATTGACTCTACTCTCAAGCCCTAGTGATTCAATATTAATGACTTAAAGCCTTCATCTCAAAGATTTACTTCATTTTATCCTTAATCATATCTAGATTACAAGACATTCAAGTAAGAGGCTTTTTCTTAAGCAATTCTCATCACATTCCTCATTACTAGGTCATTCTAGCCATAATTCATCTTAAAGGTTCAATTCCAACTTTACAAGACAAGATCAGTCATATTCAATTAGTCTAAGTTCAATTCATTATTATGTGTTCCTAACCTTGAACAATTCCTACTCATGACATTTATACAAGAAGGTCACTCATGAACCTTCAAATTGCCCTTTAATGGCATCAACCCACAAATCATGCAACTTATTAAGAAAACTAGGGTTAACCATTGAAACCACATAATTTCATCACATTATCACAATTAAATGCCAAATTAGCCATAAACAAGTATTATCCAACACTTTGGAATCATACCCAACTATACCCACGCATTGGAAATAACCCTAGCTTAGATTGGGGTTCTTCTTCACAAATAAGGGGAAATCTTAGGGGACTCTATGGGTGGA
Organism: Solanum microdontum; assembly: GCA_036250385.1. NCBI lineage: Eukaryota > Viridiplantae > Streptophyta > Magnoliopsida > Solanales > Solanaceae > Solanum > Solanum microdontum. The sequence goes on from JAJONQ010061727.1 coordinate 3,587, forward strand.
AGAACTCATATATGAAAACATAAACATACCTTAATTCAAAGACCTACTAAGCTTGCTTCAATGTAAGATTTGACCTGGCCTCCTTCTCTTCTTATTCTTCTTTTTATTCTTCTTCTTCTTCTTCTTCTTCTTCTTCTTAGGTTTTCTAGAGAGAAAATTATTTGAGAGAGAAGGGATTTGGGGTTTTGATTCTCAATGAATTAAAAGGACGTTAAAAGACTTATAAAATATATTAATAGGTGTATAATACCCATATAAAATGACCCATAATTTATCTACACGTTTAGGAATTTACGACTTTGGCCCTCACTAGGCAGCCTTAGTACCAGGCACCATGCCCCTCTCTACGGACCGTCAAGGGCACCACGGCCCATGAAGGTGCTCGTGGTCCCTTTACCAGTGTACCACCTCACCTCCCCAAGCTCACTATTCACTAAGGAAAGACCACGGGCCTTCCCACGAGTTTTGGTCTTGATCACATTTCATGAAGTAGTATGTGGTTCCTTAGGCAGTAGCTAGGATTCTTGGACCATGCCTAGATGAGTCTAAGGGAACTTCACGGACCCTTTCACGGTCTGTGGTCATCACCACTAGCCGTGAAAGTGGTCGTGATCCCTGAGCACTGTGTTGCCAAGGTTGGGCAGCCTTGGCCCTTTGGCTTAGGCTTGCCCTTTTTCCTTGGCACATGCCCTTCCAAAACTTAACCAATACTCTAAAAGGTCTTATAAGCTATGAGGTCTAACACGTACCCTAACGTTCAACCACTAACCCCTCATTCTAAACATGAAAAGTCTCATCTACGACTCTAATCTTCAATAACATACTCTAGAACCCTAACTCCTGGCTCTAGTTTAGTCTACTAATTTCTAGGGCATTACATTGGCGATCCTAGGGCAAGGATGAGTAAGTTTTTTTAGCCAGTGTCCAAGATGGTAGTCAAAAATTTGTACCGCCTTGCTCATCAATGATATTGACATGTTTAGCTTAATGGTGCATGCTCAAAAAATACAAGAAGAGAAATTTAAAGAAAGATCTAGGGAGACTAAGAAGGCAAGGACCGGTGATGGTGACTTTTCACATTCAAGGTCCGATGGACATGGGCGTTCTATGTTCCTATAAAGGTTTTCCGGTCAAGGTTCCTCCAGTTCTCCTCCTAAATTCAATAAAGATACAATGTCTAACCCTAAACCTCAAGGAGGAGATTGTGGTGGGTCTTAATTATCTACTTGTGTTAAATGTGGAAGAAAACATGAAGGAAAATGTCAAGCCAGTTCTAATGCATATTTTAGCTCTGGCAAGACGAATCATAAGATAAGGGACTGTTCCTTAGTTGCTAAGAATGAATAAGATAATCATCAATGGACTAGACATTATCCTTCTTCAATTTATAGTGGGAGTTAAAAGCAAAATAGATTGTATGCACTCCAAACTCATCATGAGCAAGACTATTCTCCCACTATGGTTATCGATATGTTCAAACTCTTTCATTTTGATATTTATACATTTCTTGAACCCGATTCTACCTTGTATTTTGTGACGCCATATGTCGCTACGAGGCTTGATATTCTTCTAAATGTGTTATTAAATACTTTTTTTGTCTCTACTTCTATTGTTGAATCTATTATGGCTAAGAGGGTCTATAGAAATTGTCATGTCTCCTTATCCAATAGAGTCACTCATGTTTATCTTATAGAGCTTGATATGTTAGATTTAGATGTTATCCTTGGTATGGATTGGTTGCATTCATGTTATGCTTCTATTGAATGTAGAACCCGAGTAGTCAAGTTTCAGTTTCCAAGTTAACTCATCCTAGAGTGGAAAGGGGGAAATTATATGCGTAAGAGTCAATTTGTCTCTTATCCAAAAGCTAGAAAAATTATTTCTAAGGGTTGCAGATATCATCTTGTTCGAGTTAGGGATATGGATTCTGAAACCCCTACTCTTGAATCGGTCTGTACTGTTAATGAGTTTTTGGAAGTTTTCCCGATTATCTACCGGGTGTTCCCCCCGAAAGGGAAATAAACTTTGGCATTAAACTTCTCCCAGATACGCAACCTATATCTATTCCTTCTTACCGAATTACTTTGGCAGAACTTAAGGAACTAAAGGAGCAATTGAAAGATTTGTTGGATAAGGGTTTCAACAGACCGAGTACTTCTCCATGGGGTGCTCTAGTCTTATTTGTTCGAAAGAAAGATGGTTTAGTTTGAATGTGCATTGACCACCATCAGTTGAACATGGTTACCATTAAGAATAAGTATCCTCTTCCAAGGATAGATGACTAGTTTGATCAACTTCAAGTGGTAATTCACTTTTCTAAGATCAACCTTTGATAGAGTTATCACAAATTGAGGGTGAAGGAATGTGACATTCTGAAGACTATTTTTCAGACTCGATATGCTCACTATGAGTTTTCGGTAATGTCATTCAGGTTGACTAATGCTCCGGTCTCATTTATGGATTTGATAAATAGGGTGTTTAGAAAATACCTCGATATGTTCATAGTCATGTTAATTGATGATATGTTTATTTGTTCAAGGAGGGAAGAGGAGCATACCGATCATTTGAGGATTGTGTTGCAAGACCTCAAGGATAAACAACTATTTTCAAAGTTTAGTAGGTGTGAGTTTTGGTTAAGATCTAAGGTTTTTCTTGGTCACGTTATTTCTAGAAAAGCTATTGAGGTAGATTCTAAGAAGATGGATGTAGTTAAGAGTTGGTCTAGAGTTCTATCCCCTTCGAATATTAGAAGTTTCTTGGTTTTAATTTGTTACTATAGAAGGTTTGTGGAAGGATTTTCTTTGATTGACTCTATACTGACGGAATTGACAAAAAAGAAACCCAAATTCTTATGGCCAGAAGCTTGTGAAAAGAATTTTCACGAATTAAAAGATAGACTTACTTCCGCTCTGGTGTTGACTTTACTGAAGGGATCCAATTGGTTTGTGGTTTATTGTGATGCTTCAAGAATTGGGTTAGGATGTGTCCTTATGCAAAATGGGAAAGTCCTTTCCTATGCTTCAAGTCAACTTAAGAATCATGAAAAGAACTATCCTACCCATAATTTAGACCTAGCGGCGGTTGTGTATGCTTTAAAGATTTGGAGCCATTACTTATATGGTGTTCATGTTGATGTCTTTACCAACCACAAAAGTTTGAAATGCGTTTAAACAGAAAGATTTATATCTTTGCAAAATGAGGTGGCTTGAGTTACTAAAGGATTATGATATGAGTGTTCTCTATCACCCTGGCAAAGTAAATGTGGTTGCGGATGCTCTTAGTAGGTTATCAATGAGTATTATTGCTCATATTGAGGATGGTAAGAAGGAGTTGGTTTGAGATGTTCACGGATTGGCTCGGTTGGGTGTTTGATTAGTTGATTCCACCAGAGGTGGTGTTATGGTTCACAATGGTTCCGAATCATCTTTTGTGTCATAAGTGAAACAAAAGCAAAGCTTTACCCGATCTTGATTGAGTTAAAGGAAGAGGTGCTCAAAAAGTCAGTTGAGGCTTTCTCCCAATGGGGAGATGGAGTGCTTAGATATCAAGATTGTTTGTGTCTTCCCAATATAGATGACTTAAGAGAGAAAACCTTATCAGAAGCATATAGTTCTCGATATTCCATGCACCTGGGAGCCACCAAGATGTACTGTGACTTGCGTGAGGTCTATTGATGGAATGGCATGAATAAAGACATTGTGGAATTTGTGGCTAAGTATCCTAATTATAAGCAAGTGAAAGTTGAGCATCAAAAGTTGGGAGGTTTGTACTAAGATATCAGTATACCTACTTTGAAGTTTAAATATTTGAAGATGGACTTTATTGTGGGTTTACCCCGTACCCGGTGAAAACATGACTCGATTTGGGTTATTGTAGATCAAATGATGAAATCGGTTCATTTCATCCATGTCAAGGTTTCTCATTTGGCGGAAAACTATGCTATGTTGTACCTATAAGAGATGGTTAGGCTGCATGGAGTGCCCCTATCTACTATCTCGGATCGTGGAAACCAATTCACTTCTCAGTTTTGGAAATCCTTCCAAAAAGAGGTTGGTACTCGTGTTAAACTTAGTATGACCTTTCATTCGAAAACCGTTGGGCAAGCAGAGCATACTATCCTAACTTTGCAAGATATCTTGAGAGCTTGTGTAATTAACTTCAAGGGTCCTTTTCGAGAGGTATTCCCATTCAGTATGAGAATTATTGGGATAATCATTTGCCTTTGAATGAACTTGCGTACATAAATAGTTTTCATTCAAACATTGGTATGTCTCCATTTGAGGCTCTATATGGTAGGAGGTGTAGATCTCCTATAGGTTAGTTTAAAGCGGATTAATTTTCTTTGATTGGTCGTGAATTGGTATATGAAGCTTTGGAGAAAGTTTGGCTTATTAGATAAAGGTTAAAAATGACTCAAAGTCGACAAAAGTCCTATGTGCAAGTTAGAAGAAGAGATCTTTAGTTTGATGTGAATGATTGGGTCTATTTGAAAATTTCATCCATGAAAGGTGTGATATAATTTGGAAAAGAAGGGAAACTTACTCTTTGTTATATGGGCCTATATCAGATTTGAGGCATATATGTAAAGTTGCTTATGAACTTGATTTACCTAATGACTTGGCATCAGTTCATCCGGTTTTCCATGTCTCCATGATGAAGAAATATGTTGGTGATCTGACATCTATAGTACCATTGGAGAGTCTTGGTATAAAGGACAACCTTTCTTATGAAGAAATTACGGTTGAGATTTTGGACTTGCAAGTTTGGATGTTGAGAAACAAAGAAGTTGCTTCTGTATAGGTTCTTTAGAGGAATCAGTTAGTTGATGATGCTACTTGGGAGGCTGAGGCCGATATAGCATCCCGTTATCCTCATCTCTTTCCCTATGTTCCTACTCTAGATTGAGGTATTTAGTTCCTCATGGTTTACTCTTTGGGTTTCATGTGTCCTCGTTATTCTTATGATTCCTCATTTATGCATATTCAAAAGATAGTTTAAATCTTGAGAAAAATGAGTTAACTTGATTGATTTTCTGTATGTTTATGTGCATTTGAGTATGAGTTGCATATAGAACTCATGAGATGATGTTTTGGATTATTTCAACTTGGGGTTTATTTTCCTCCTCGGATAAGTGCATTATTGTGATTGCATGCTTGTTGGGCTTCTAGATCTAGTTCCTACCCACCTTATGATGTCTCAAGTTCCATTCGAGGCCGAATGTTCCCAAGGGGGAGATATTGTAACACCTTGGATTTGAAAAGAAAGAAAATTTTCTGATTTTCTTAATTGGTGTCTCTACCGACGAACCGTAGGTTCACTTAAACACATTTTTTTATGTGAAGGGATTCATTAGTTTATTTACGTATATAGAAACCTTTTATAAGTACACAACTTCACCCCACAAAATCATGTGAAGTAAAGCAATAAAATAATTGGTCGATGTGAATACTTTTAGCAAGTTTTTCACATCTTTTGTATGTAGGTACGGTGGAAAAAACTAAATGAACTACTTAAAACGTTTCAAATTAAAGGTGTGTTTGGTATGAAGGAAAATATTTTCCATGGAAAATGTTATCCTAGAAAATGTTTTCTTGGAAAACAAGTAGATTTCTAACTTATTTTCTCATGTTTGGTTGGGGAGTAAAAAATATTTTCTGGAAAATATTTTTTAGTGTTTGGTTGGTGAATGAAAAATATTTTTCAAAAAATATCATTTATTTTTTGCTTAAGGCTAAAAAATACTCTTTAGAAAAATAATTTCTGATCCAAAAATCAACCCGATAATTGATATAAGACCGACCGCAACATCCAAACTAGGAGAAGACCATGATGACCGTTCCAAAATCCAACCCTGAGATCTGACCCAAAATAAAAAAAAATTAAAAACAACTTTAATTATTAAAAAAATTATTTGACAGGGTCGTGGGGGGTGGGGGTGGCGGCTGGGGGTGGGATAGGAGTGGGGGTGGCATAAAAAATATTTTTTAAAATAATTTGAAATATTTTTCGAAAACAATTTTTTAATTTTTTTTATGGGGGTAGACTGGGTGGGGGTGGCACGGGAGGTAGAGGGTAGGGGTGGAATTAAAAATGAAATTTTTTTAAATTTGAAATATTTCCCGGGAATGGCCTGGGCCCGGGTATGGGGTGGTGGAGGAGGGGGTATGGGTAGGGGTTGGAGTTAAAATGAAAAAATAATAATTTGAATTTCAAAAACAATTTTTTAAAAATATAAATTGGCGGTGATGGACTGGGTAGGGCGCGGCTAGGGGTGGCATAAAAAAGAATTTTTTTAAAATTTAAATATTTTTTCAAAATTTTTTTCTTTTAAAAATGATGGGGGTGGTATGGTTGGAGGTGCCCTTGGTGGTGGAGGGGCGGGGGGAGTGACATAAAAAAATTTTTTTAAAAATCAAATTTGAAATATATTCTGAAAGTAATTTTTTTTAGGGGGGGGGGGGGGTTAAGGGATAGGGGTGGTACGGGTTGGGTGAGGTAAAAACAATCTTAAAA
>JAJONQ010061728.1:0-13892 GCA_036250385.1 Solanum microdontum
CACCTTTGGATCAGCGATTGAAGCCCATTGAGCTTATCATTGAACTCCTTGGTTTGAGATCTTGTTATGGGCCTCCTTGGAGTTTCTAAAGCTTCATCCTTGTCCTTCAATGGAGTAGAGCTTCCTTGGATGCTATCATTTAGGATTTCATATTCTTTCATCATTCTGATTTAAGCTCACAAGTAGTCCTATTAATCATTTCCCAGGGATAGTTGGAAACCCCAATTTTCTTTATACTTTCGTAACTTTATTCCACAACTTTTTCATTTTTTTACTTTTTCTTTCTTCTGTGTTTTTTTTGTATGGAGGGGTTCCATTTTTCACAAAATCATAGGTAGAAGGGACTTTCTTATATTTCTTGATTTGCCTTCTCTTTTCACCACACTCCCAACTTAGGCTTTTGGCCTAAAGTGGCTATTCAAACAAACCACAACTTCATCAGGATTATGGGTGATGGATAAAGAAAGGTCATTGTTTTCATCAAGTTTCTTCCAAAGAAAGGTAAGGCTCATGGGGTGTTCAAAAGAGGTTCACACACACTCCTAAGGTAGGCCACAAAAGAGGTATATGTCAAATTGGCTAACACTCTTAGAAGTTGCCTAAGATCATATCAAGAGATAGCCTTATTTAGTCGACCGGACAACGAGGCAAATTCTAGGTGTTATCATGCATGGTTCATAGTAAGCTTATCACACAAGGCATCGACACTAAAGTCAAACAAGACTTCACACTTTTGCTGGTGTGCAACGATTATCACAAGAGACTCGATTTAATAATTGGTTAGTCCTAACGAGATGCAAAGAGTTCACATATTGTCTATGCAACTTCACTTTGCCTCATCGTAGCCGCACATTCATGTTTGTTCGATTAAGAGCACTATTTAAGTCATTGGTATTGATCAAAACCGATACTCAAATTTGTGAAAAAGTAGCCACATTCAACATATACAAGAGGTGGCAAAAAAAATTTCGGAATGATCAAAATCATTTGCAAAAATCATTTGCAATTTAAAGCAAAAGAAGCCACAAGCTCAAACCTTCCACGAAAGCAGTATAAGACACAATCTTAAACACAACAACCCAAATTATATAAACAAAACACGAACATCAATATTCACACAAAAGGTGGGCCTTACCCCACCATAAATAAAAACCATTTGTCCTCAAATGCAAATGAAGTAAAGTATCCAAAAAGTGAAAGAAAGTAAGACAGAGAGGGAGGTAAAGAGGGAATCCTGTCTATGCAGTCTCTCCATTTGTCTGGGCATCAGTGCCTGAGGTCACCTCAAGGGGCACAGTAGTACCAGATTCACCAAGGTCTGTTGAGTGTGAGTCTACTAGAAAGACATGCACCGCTCTGCAAAATCCCTTGGCCCATGAAGGAATATTAGGGTCCAGGGTAATGGTTTTCCTAGAAGAAGTGGGTCTCTTACCATTTCCTTTCCCAGTAGTTGTGGGTAATTTCGAAGCTTTTCTTTGCAACATAATTGCATCCTCCTTTATCGCAATCCCTTTGGACTTCTCTTGAGCTAGCGTTATTCTTTCAACAGCTTTAGATTTAGTCATGTCTGCAAAATCTCGAAGAGAAGTTAGAGAAGCTTAAACAAAAGTGCATCAGAACAATTTCAGATAGACTCGACAAACTAGAGGGTGACTCGCCAAAATTTTTGGGAGAGCTAGATCAAGCTCACCGAAGGGATTAGCTCTAAAATTACAGAAAATAGGGGAAGGAAAAACCACTCGGCGTGTCGCCGTTAGCAGTTGGTGAACAAGGACAAGCTCGTTGAAAGTTCCAGTGCACAAAGGGCAAGGGGTGCAGATAAAAGGGTGAAAGAGAACACTTTTGGCGAGTCGCCGAATGCTTTTGATGACATCCAACTTGTCTCTGAAAGTTATAGAATCAATCATCAAATAAAGCACGAAATCGAAAGCAAGATGGGGATATTAGGCGAACCGCCTAGTAGTTCGGCGAGCTCGACCCAGCTAGCCAAACGGCCCAACGTGTCTATTTTCAGCCCAACTTCTCGAATTCAACCCTGCAACCCCCGAAAACAAAATCAAAGCATGCACCAGTACAATTAAGGTAGGACCCATAACATCAAAACACAACCCCTTGAATTTTAATCTAGTTTAAGGCATGAAATTTTCGGAACTCAACAGTCACAACTACTCAAGCAAGATTATCAAATTAAAGCATGTATGTAAATAATCTACTCCTATCAGACAGGACCAAAACACTTCAACAAGATCAGTCTATTGCAAATGAGTATAAATTTTGATAAAATAAACTCGGGGCAAGGAAAACCAACCTTTGGTGTCAATAAAGAAAAGATTAAAATGCTAGGCAGCAAGGTAATCCAATCCCGAGCACAAATCAGTACTAATAATACTCTAAAATGTAAGAAATATAGAAACTAGAGTGCGGGTGTGAGTTTGGGAAGATGGAAAGGTGAGGGAAAAGGAATGAATTTGAAACTTTTAAACCTTTGGCCTGAAAAACCATCCAGTTTTCACCTATTCGGTGACATTAGTCAGGATCACCAAACCACTCGGCATTTCTCCAAGTAGCCACTTGCCTCACCGAGTTTTACAGAACTTCTGGTTATTTTAGGAGTCCAAACGGTTGTTTCCATCGGGACCGCCGACATGGTTGGCGATTTGCCAATAATTTCCTATGATCACCGAGTTTTACAGACTCCAATGTAAGTTGGTCTTGAGTCTAACAATAGTCTAGTTCGGGGTCGTCGAACCGTTCGGTGATTCGCTGATTGGACCTGTTGCTCGCCAATCTACACTTTTTGTTTACTCTCTACACTTCCACATGCGCAATCAACACACCATTATTTTATCAAAGAAACATAAAACAATAAATGGTGTTGGGTTTCCTCCCAAACAACGCCTTAGTTAACGTCGTGGCACGACACAAGTCCACCTTCAAACCTCATTTTTGGGTTGACCATAATGTCACTAGGCAAACCCCATTGTAATCTCGAATTTAGGTGAGATGACATTTGACCCATTTGGGTGTCCAGCTGCTTGATTGATACTGAATGGGAAGTGATGGTCTGGCTTAGGGTCGACACATCTTCCTTAATTTCTTTCAAGATCTTGTCCAACCTCTCAACTTTGTTGAGGATACGAGAAAGCATATCCTCAGACTAACCACCTTCCAAATCCTTCGGCTTTTCGCGCTCATGGGGAGGCACAGACGTGTCCTTCTCCCCATCCTTCCAATTAGGATTTCGGTCCCTCCATTCTCTGTCCCGATCCTTCCAACCATCTTCTCTAGCCCAACCCTAGTTATTACCCTGCCTCGGGTAGTTTGAACAATAACCACCACCTTGGTTGGCTAGAAAATTTACCTCTTCATTATACAAGGCTTCAAACTTTGTCTCCTCAGGATTTACACACCCGACCCCAACAGCATTGACATTACGGGCACCAGCCCCCATGACATTTTTGGATAAAATGTCAAGTTGTGTCATTATATTGGCCATGTTTTGGTCTCTAACATGATCCTTTTCCATCTGGTCCTTAGATAGCTTGAATGTGAGAGGGAAGACCTGGTCCTCATGGGTGTACCACGCTCTATTAATGCTTGTCATGCCATCTAGAAGTTGGGCTATTATTGCATACGGTTGTTGCATCAAGCCTCCAGGTGAAAGTTTGTCAGCAACACCTTTGTTTACCGAGTCCAAACTCTGATAAAAGTATTGTAGCAGCACATTATCCGGCAAACCATGGGTTGGGCATTGAAGCACCAACTTTTTGAACCGCAGCAAAGTTTTGTGTAAAGGCTCTCCTTCTAGATGCTTAAAGCTTTGGATACAGTCCCGAAGAGTCATCATATTCGAGGGAGGGAGAAATCACACATTAAATGCGGTGACCAACTCCTCCTAAGAAGTGATGAATTCGCGTGGCAACTCAGCCAGCCATTTGCACGCTTCTCCCATCAATGAGAAAGGGAATAACCTTAACCAGATTGATGCCTGAGAGATGTTTTTGAAAGAGAATGGTATGCACACATCCAAGAAGTTTCAAAGATGATCGTGAGGATACTCATGCGCCAATTCACTGAAAAGTCCTTTTAGCTGCAAAAGTTGCAATATAGTGCTCGTTATATGGAACACTGCATTTCCTTCGACTGGAGGTAAACGGATGGCTCCAATACCTCCCATGAGATGGGGGTCATTAATGTTGGTCTCTTGGACATCGTTGAGATTTATGATGTCGTCTTGGTGGTCCATCTGTCTGTCGTTGCCGCCATTAACACTCATGCTTCCTGAAATATTTACACAAACCAACGAAACAAGACTACAAATTAAGTAAGTAGAACTACAACTAAGAAGAACGGATTTTTTTTTACTTGACTACAAATTCTCAATTAACACCACTCCCCAGCAGCGGCACCAATTTGATGTTTGCGTAATCAAGACACAACTTCCAATTCGAGTGTCTACGATAGTACAATAGTAAAGTAACCCAACCAAGGGTTGGGGTCGAGTCCCAAGGGAGTGGTTTTGAGAATTAATAGAAAAATAAAATTTAGTTCTAATTAGTCATAGCTATAGACATTATCGAATATAAACATACTAAATCTAAAGGGGGTGACGCAAGCATCAATTATCACTAGGGGTGTTTTGTATTAATTAACAACTACAAAGAGCGAAAATATACGAAAACTAGATAGAGAGATGGGATTCTTGGGATGTGATAGGAATACGGGATAAACTAAATTGTCAGGTACATGCTTTCAATAGTAAATTGTTGAGTATTTGCTAGACTATAGTGGGGGTAAATTCTCTCTCGAGCAACTTACCCCGAATCGACTTGATTTCTCTCGAACACCGAGTTACTGCTTTAAGTACAGCCTTCGCCTTAGTCCATTCACTCTCTCGAGATGAATATGTGGGAGAAGGACTAGAATTCACTCTCTCGAGCTGATCCCATGTCGACCCAATACCACCGGCTATCAATTTAGTAGTCTTAATTTTACGACCTCTCTCTCGAGCAAGCGGAAAACAGTAAGATGAAATCGTATTTGCAACTACAAATCCATTAAGTTCATACACAACTACTAAACGAAATCACATTTAAACAACAAATAATCCATCAACAAGCAAGACCTAACAGATAATCTAACCCATATTCACAAAATCACACCCCAAGAATTGGGGTTTTAGCTAGACATGTAAAAGAGGTAAATATCAATACCATTATCAGTTTCCATCAACTGGGTATGAAGAATTAAGCCTTAAAACACGTCAAGAGTGAAGAATCTTAGAGACCCACATCCAATTTCTTCGAGTTGAAACCCTTTAAATCTTCAAGGTCTTAGAACAAAGTCTCCAAAACCCTCTAAAACATAAATTCTCTCAAAAACTATAAAAAGTTCTAATAATAATAGTGATATGATACTAAGCTAGAAATTTAAACAAGCATTTATAGTGTTTGAAAATGTGCTTCAAAGGTCCCTTCGGCTAAGTTAGTCAGGATCGCCAATACATTCGGTGATCTACCATTTGGTCGATTTCATCGCCTTCCTGCTTTAGCCTCTAGCCTCTTCACATGTTGAGATGTTGGGTGATATGGTACTGCTTCGCGGAACTGTTCGGCGACATGCCGACTGCTCCATTGCATCGCCAACTTGAAATTTTCCTTCAGGGGAACAAAAGGCTATTTCCAGGTCGATCGGTGACTCACCAACTGGGCTCGGTGATCTTCAGGCCTTCATTTCTTCGTTCTTTTTAGCCGCCTTGTTCTTTCTTGCCAAGTAGTGTCCATGCTTTGCCTCAAACTCCAAATACCTGAAACTTAAGGATTTTCACTAGATATTGAGACAAAATATGCATTTGAGGACACTAATTCTATCAAAATATAGCCCTAAATGAGTCCAAATTGTGGACTCATCAGTATGTTACATCCATTTTGCGGAATGTTGTACGAGGAGTTCCTCTCGTTTCAATCTATATCTGATCCTTTGTAGGAAAGGACAAAATAAACATATTGTAGGTAATTCCATATTTATTGCATTGACCTCGAAGTTGAAACAAAAGTAGCTTCTTTCAGGTTGAAACTCCTTTATGACCTAATAGGTAATTAAATGGGTAAAACTAACACAATTCAATAGATAGCAAAGTGGGAAAGTGCCTAAAACTAAATTGTAAGATGTAAAATTTCTTACGTGTCATTGATATCTTTTTGTTCGTGAGGTAGTTCCTCCTTGAAAGAATCTTTTTTCATCCATGCTTATGTTGCTTCCATTGCATTTTTCAAATGTCTCATTTGATAACTCCCGAAAATCCACTTGTTTCTTTTAAAAGTGATTGGAGATAGAAAAATATATTGTGGAATACAATGAGTGTGCTGAATGAACAATTAATGTAAATTGACATAAATGATGATCAATTACCTTGCAAAGGTCAACAAGGTCATTAAACCTCTTTGATATTCCTTTATACGCATGGTAGTATTCATTTTTTTAGTATTTGTATTCTCAATGTTATCATCAATAAGGGTACGATTAGAATTATTCACTATCTTCATTAAGATTATAAAACTCACCTGAAAATCATGCATCACCAAATGAAAAGAATAAAAAATTAATAGAATAAGTGAATCTATAGTTTTTTTCATTTGGTTATGCATGATTCTCAACTGAGTTTGACAACCTTAGTGAAGATGGTCCGTCAAATAATTCTAATCGTACCTTAATTGAGAATAACATTGACAATTCATATGCAAAAAAATGAAGACTACCATGCATATAAGGGAATATCAAAGAGGTTTAATGCGCTTGTTGACCTTTGCAACGTAATTGATCATCACTTATGTCTATTCATATGAATTTTTTACTGAGCACGCTCATTGTATTCTACAATAGATGTTTCTATCTCCAATCACTTATAAAATAAACAAGTGAATTTTCAGGATTTATGAAAGGAGACATCCGAAAAATGCAATGGAAGCAACATCAGCACGGACAAAAAGGATTCTTTCAAGGAGGAACTACCTGGCCAACAAAAATATATTGATGGTACTTAAGGAATTTTACATCTTACAATTTAAACTTATGTTCATTATTTGAATTTTCATTTTATTTAGAAGTAGAGATGAACCAAAATATTAAATCAATGATTCCAGTATAATTGAAACTCTAGACCTAAATGGCACATAACATAGTGGTAACATAAAATACAAACATTTTTTTAAAGCTTTAGTCCCACTTTTTAAACTTAATATTTTTTTTTCATATGTATCATTTCATCACATTTGGTTACATTTTTTTTTAGGTGAATCTGAGCTCAACAAAGTTACATGTGAAGATAGTCTGTCGGATAATTCTGATTGTATTTCAAATGACAATATTTTCAATTGTGGCTTGAAAATATTGACAATAGATGAAAAATATGGAAATTACCACATCACTCAAGGAACGCTGAGAATTGTAAAATTTTATCCCATCGATAACGTCTACAAGGTAATTCATATAAGCCTTATGTCTATCTTCATCTGTAACATTAAGTATTTTCAAAAAGTTTCTAGTATTGTTCAACATTAGTTTGCTCTTTATTTACTTTTGGTTCTTATATATTTGACAAAATAAAAGAAAATTGTTGAATTTATTTTGTTTATCTCATCAAGCTTCCTTGCATTCTGCAATGTACTAACATGCTCTCATTAGTTTAAGATGAATTTAATGGAATCTTCCAACTAAAGAAGATCAAAATATGGATCATTTGGCAAAAGAAGATTCAAGTATCAAAACAAAAAAAATGTTGGTCGTAAGAGAAAAACCAAAAACGGCAATGGAGAAAAGGATGTTGCTACTTATTCCAACTAGCTCCAAGATTGTATTTAATCATTTCTTTGAATTCTAGCTCCAAGATTGTATTATTTCTTTTAATGTTGAATGGTACCACTTCATTTACAATTTGAGATTTTTATTTGACGGCTAAAAGTATATATCCATGGTTTATGTCTTTGTTCACAATTTCTTATGAATATATGTTAGATTTAACTAAAGTTTGATATAAGAAAAGCATAACGATTATCCTTTATAATGATAGTTTAAAAAAATACCTATAATAGGCACACACTAGTGTTATATCATAATGATAAAAATTATATATGTAATTGTTAATTTAAAACTATAGAAGATATTAAAACTAAATATCAACTCAATCATAAATTTAATTTAGAAGCATTTCCTTTTTTCTTCAGGATGATGGTCGAAGAACTTATGGGAAAATGGATTTAATTAAATGATGAAATAGAACCATCTTTCCAACAGGTAGCTCTGTTACTACTCTTAAAAACTACATTCAGCCAGTTTAAACAATTCACGTTTATCGCATAAACCATTTAATAGTTAACGCCAATAAATTTTGAAATTACTATTGTGATGATAGTGATATTTAACCTTAATTAATAATCATTTTGCATTTAAGTCTTCTTTTAAAAGAAACATTATAATGGTTATGAAAATTGATGAATTGGAAATATTTAAATTTTTAATAATGACTTTCTAAAAAATCCTTATAAACCACACTTGATTATCTATAGTAACTGTGAATTGGTTAGTTAAAAAATATGGTAATTTAAGTGTTGCACCACACAATGAGTTAGATTAAACTTTTATGTAAGAAAAATGTATTTACATTGTTAGTATATAATTGTAAATTAAATCATGAGTTCTTCGGCCATCATCCTGCACAAAAAAGTGAATGTTTCTCAATTCAATTAAGATTGAGTTTTTATTAAGTTTTAATATCTTCTGTAGTTTTAAATTAACAATTACATATATAATATTTAGCAATTTGATATAAAACTCAATGTGTCGATATTCTTGCTATTTTTTTAAAGTATCATTATAAAGGGTTACTAGAAGTTTAAAATTAACTAAGTCAAGTATTTTTTTTATATATGTAAATTCCAGATCAAGAAAAGGGGCATTTTTGTTTGTCAATCATCCTTATGTTTTACTTTTATCAAACTTTAGTTAAATCTAACATGTATTCATGCAAAATTGTTATTAAAGACACAGAACATGGATATATACTTTTAGACGTCAAATAAAAATATCAAATTGTAAATTAATTGGTACCATTAAACATTCAAAAAAATGATACAATGTTGGAGTTGGAATTCAAAGAAAGGATTAAATCAATTTTGGAGCTCGATGGAAGAAGAAGCAACATCCTTTTCTCCATTGCCATTTTTTTCTCTTATGACCAACATTTCTTTTGTTTGTTTTGATACTTGAATCTTCTTTAGTTTGAGGATTTCATTTAAATTCTGCTTCAACTGGTGAGAGCATGTTAGTACACAGTGGCATGTAAGAAAATTTGATGACATAATAAAAATAAGTTCAGCAATTTTCTTTTATTTTATCAAATATCTAAGAACCAAAAGTAAAGAAAGAGCAAACTATTGTTGAACAATACTAGAAACGTGTTGGAAATACTTAATGTTACACAGGAAGACAGACATAAGGTTTATATGAATTACCTTGTAGACGTTATCGATGAAATAAAATTTTATGCTTCTTGGTGTTCCTTGCGTGTGCGATAATTTTCTTCTTTTTCATCTCTTGTCTAAAGTTTCAAGCCACAGTTGTCAATATTGTCTTTTAAAATACAATCAGAATTATTTAAATTATGATGAGAATTATTCGGGAGACTATCTTAACATGTAACATTGTTGAGCTCAGACTCACCTAAAAATTATATTATCCAAGTGTGATGAAATGATATTGAGGAAACAAATTCTACGTTCAAATAGTGAGACTGAAGCTTCAAAAAAATGACTACATTTTAGGTTACTACTATTCTATGTGTCATTTAGGTCTAGACTTTCAAATATACTGCAATCATTGATTTTAAATTTAGGATTCATCTCTACTTCTTAATAAACCCAAAAATCAAATAATTAACATAAGTTTACATTGAAAGATGTAAAGTTCCTTAAGGACCATCAATATATTTTTTCTGGTCAGGTAGTTCCTCCTCGAAAGAATCGTTTTGGTCCATGCTTAACTATAGATTTGCTCATACTATTAATCATTTATCTTTTTTGTTTGGTTATGCATGATTTTCAAGTGATTTTGATAATCTTAATGAAGATAGTCCAACATATAATTCTAATTGTACCTTGTTGATTCTAATGTTGAGAATACAAATACTAAAATAATGAAAACTACCATGCATATAAGGGAATATCAAAGAGGCTTAATATCCTTGTTGACGTTTGCAAGGTAATAGATCATCACTTATGTCAATTTATATGAATTTTTCATTGATCACGCTCATTGTATTCCACAATATATTTTTCTATCTTCAGTCACTTATAAAAGAATAAGTGCATTTCCGAGAGATAGCAAATGAGACATCCAGAAAATGCAATGGAAGCAACATAAACACAAATAAAAAAGATTCTTTTGAGGAAGAACTACCTAATCAACAAAAAGATATCAATGGTACTTAAGGAATTTTACATCTTAAAATTTAAAATTATCTTCATGATTTGATTCTTTGTTTTATTCAGAAATAGAGATGAATACTATATTTTAAATCAATGAGTTCAATATAATTGGAACTCTAGAACCAAATGGCAAATAACCTAGTAGTAACCTAAAATTCGGTCGTTTGATTGAAGCTTATGTCCCATTTTTTGAACTTATAATATATTAGTTTCATGTGTATCATTTAATCACATTTTCTTATATATAGAATTTGCAGGTGAGTCTGGGCTCAACAAAGTTACATGTGAAGATAATCACCAGAATAATTTTGATTGTATTTTAAATAATTCAGATTTTATTTTAAAAGACTATTGTAATTGTGGCTCGAAACTTTGTTCCAGAGATGAAAAGGATGGAATTCATCGCTTCACGCAAGGAATACCAATAAGTTTAAAATTTTGTTTCCATCGATACATCTACTAGGTAATTCATATAAATTTTATGTCTATCTTCCTCTATAACATTAAGTATTTTCAACAAGTTTCTAGTATTGATCTACATTTTTTTGCTCTTTTTTTAATGTAAGTTCTTAAATATTTGACAAGATAAAAGAAAATTGATAAACTTATTTTTATTATCTCACATATTTTCGTGCATTCCACAGTGTACAAACAAACTCTCACCAGTTGAAACTGCATTTAAATTGAATCCTCCAGCTAAAGACGATCCAAGTATGAATCATTCGGAAAAAGAAGATTCAAGTATAAAAAAAATTAAAGGAATTTTGGTTGTAAGAGAAAAGAGAGAAAAAGAAAATACGCAACGGAGAAAAGGATTTTGTGACTTCTTCCACCTAGGTCCAAATTGTATTTAATCATTTCTTTGGATTCTAGCTCCAAGATTTTATCATGTTTTAATGTGAATGTTGAATGACATCAATTCATTTACAATTTTAATTAAGTCATCTTTACTTCTTCTATTCTTCTTTATTAACTACCCTTTATAGAGACTTATTTTCAAAATTTGTCAACAAAAAGGTGTGATATCTCTGGAGTAAAAAAACACATTCAATATATTATACTAGATCAATCAATGTGAGTTTTCTCGAAATTCCTAAAATGGCTCCAAACATAATATTGTGTTTAAATTCAGGTTAATTTCACATAAGGTCACCAACTTATAGATTATAACTATAAAAGCAATTACCTTTAACTAGAAAGTTTCTATTTTTAATAACATATTAGCATTACTGTTTTACTTGTGTTGTAACATTGTTTTACTATGCACAATTTCATTAGGATTAGGTTTGTTCTATATTCAAGCTAATGTTATTTGTTCCTAAATTCTGGAAGTTAGTTTTTGTTGATTTGGTTTATTTCATATGTAAAAACAACTCTATAAGAGTCTCATCAAAGTAATATACTTTCTTCTACTTTATTTCTCTCTCTTTATATGGTATCACTGCCAAAAATACTCTAACGGGTAATTTTTTTCCTACACATCAATTGCTCTCTCCACCCCAGCTGCTAATGTTGTTGCCTCCCCTGTCATTAACCACTTGATTCAATTCAACCCATCATCTTAACATTCCATTAAACTTTCTGGTAGCCACAACTTCATTGCTTGGATAACCTATAATGTCATGCTACTTCATGGCCATGACCTCTATAGTCATGTTGTTAGAACCAAGGTGTCCCCTCAAAAAAAGTCAATACTAATAAAATTGAAACTGTCAACCCTGAGTACAAGGATTAGTTTCGACAAGATAAACTAATCCAAAATGCTCCTATGGCCTTTGTTGATGCCACAATCGCATCCATCGTTGCTTCAGCAAAAAACTCCAAAGCTGCCTAGGATCACCATCACACCTCCTTTACAAACAAGTCTCAAACCCACATATTTATCCTTCATCACCATCTCCGTCAAGTTAGCAAAGAGAAAAAATATATTGTTGACTATTTGTGTGAGATTCGATCTACGTATGATGAACTCGCCACACCGGTTCACTGGTCAATAACAAAGAAATTGTGGTGAAAATATTGAGTGGACATTGTCTAGAGTTCCGTGAGATTTGATCAGCAATACATGCATGAGACTCTCCAATTAGCTACGCTGAACTATTTGACAAACTTCTTGATCACGAATTTTTCCTCAAACATGAGGACCTAAACACTACAACCACTCAGGTAACTGCAGCAATGACTTAATAAGTCACATATTCCCAATCAGCCCAGCGTAATATTCGACGCCCACCCAGCAACAACAACTGCCATCCCCAACCAGACATCCCATCGAAACACCATTCAGCAAGATTCAAACAAAGGTTCTCAATGGCATAATTTTTCACAACAACCCTCACAGATCACTGTCAACTATGTGAAAATTTTGGGCTTACAAAAAATGTATGTTGGTCCCAGTCCCATAACTCTTTTGAAGCAAAGTCTAATTTTGTTGCCTAGACACCAGCACATAACCCTTGGATTATCGACCCGGGTGTATCTCACCACATTACCTGTGATGCAAAATCCATGCATAATGTTTAGTACTTCAAAGGGATCGAGAACATGACCATTGGTAATGGTAATGTCATTCCAATTACTCAAACTGGTACGACTCATTTATCTGCATCAAATAAGGCCTTCAAACTATCTACTGTTTTATGTGCTCCTGCTATCAAGTGTAACCTTCTTTTGGTTTCTCAATTTTTCCAAGACAACCTAACCTTAATCGAGTTTTTTCCTTTAAATTTTCTTGTGAAGGATCCGACTATGGGAACTCCACTTCTGTGCAGCCCCAATAAAGCAGGACTCTAGGAATGGTTGTCACTGTCTCACCCAACCATTAATATCTCTACCAGCCCTTCCTTACATCTATAGCATCGAGGATTGGGTCACCCCCATTCTCGAATTTTATTTTACATTCTCAATAATTTCAGTCTTTCTTACTCTTTGAAAGACAAATTCACTTATTGTAATTCTTCTTTCTGCAATTAAGCTCATAGATTTCCATTATCTTCAAACACAGTGTGCAATAAATCTCCATTAGAAACACTTTACCGTGATCTTTGGGAACCCTCCCCGGTACTCTCAATTGATTAAAAAATACTATTATTATATTTTTGTTGATCAGTATAGAAAGTACATCTGGTTATACACAATGAAAAACAATATTGAAGCTAAAAAAAAATTTCACACCTTACATCCTGTTCTTGAAAAAGATTTTGATAAATTAAATACCCACCCTTTACACCGATGGAGGAGGAAAATAGCAAATACTAGACCCATACCTTCATTGCAATGGCATACATGTCACGCCCCGAGCTACCCCCGAGACGCGGACACGGGACCTAGGACCACAAGTGATCCCAAGCTAACCCTGCTGGCATGATCATGAGCATACTAAAGATAATAAACTGATGCGGAAGCTAATTC
>JAJONQ010061734.1:0-10558 GCA_036250385.1 Solanum microdontum
GCTTGATGCTTATCATGACCAATGACACTAACCTACGGTATGAGTGTCTACGATCGTCGATAGTATAGTAACCCAACTAAAGGCTGGGGTCGTGTCCCAAGTGAGTGGTTTTGAGAATTGATAGAAAAATAAAATTAAGCTCTAACAAGTCATAGCTTAAGATATTAACGAACAAAAACATCGTAAATTAAAAGAGGTGACATGAAAGTGTCAAATGTCAATTGAGGGTTTTGTCCCAAGTAGTAAAAATAGCAAAAATTAACAAGAAAATCAAGTATGGGAAATGTTCTTGAGGTGTGACCGCAATACAAGTTGAGATAAATCGTTGGGTACATGCTTTCAATAGGAAATTTGCAAGATAATAGTGACTAGGCTAAGCTTTAGATGGGAATAAGTTCCCTCTCGGGCAACTTACCCCGTTTCAAATGGATTCCTCTCAAACACCCATTAGCCGCACGAAGACTAGCCTACTCCTTACCCCACTCACTCTCTCGAGCTAAGTGTTAGGATATGGGACTAGGGCTCACCCTCTTGGGCTAAACCTCATGTCAACCCACTCCTTAGGCCATCAGTCTAGTAGTCTTGGTTTCGCAACCTCCCTCTCGGGCCAGCCGAAAACACATGGGTGGTTTTGTATTTGCATTTACAAACCTATTAAATTAAACCACAACCACTAGGTGAAATCACCATTAAAATACATCTACCCTATCAGCAAGCAAGACCCAATAACAATATCAACGCATATTTGCTAAAGCACACCCCAAGAATGGGGGATTTTAGCCACACATCAAGAAATAACAAAATACACCTAAAATGATACTAGAATCAAATGGGTATAAGAAATTAAACCTTGATTTAAGTAAAGGAATAAGAATGGAGAAGACCCACTTCCAACTTGGGGAAGATGAAATCCTTCTCTCTTCAAGTCTCCCACAAAACCCTCTCCAAACTTGAGAGAAAATATATAAAAACGTAGTATTCTATTTTGAAAATAATAATAATGGTTCGGAACTTAAAAAATTAATAACAAGTTTAGTATTTATAGACTTCAAAAAATAATGTTGGCGGATGTTTCGGCGAAGTTAGTCGATGCCACCAAATGACATCACTAACTCGCCCTTCTTCTATTTCATCGTCCTTTCATGATTGCCTCCAACATCTTCACGTTCTAGACCATTGGGGGGTATAGTACTGCTTCGCGGAACTATTCAGCGAAGCACCGACTACTCATTTCATCTCCTTTTTTATCCTCTTCCTTCCGGGCTTCACATACTAGAACATAGGGCGGAGTATGTCCTTTCGGCAAATCGCCAAAGGTTCTTGGCGATGCTCATGCTTCAGCTTCTTCGTTCTTTTCAGCCTTTTTGCTCCTTTTTGCACCTAAGTGTCCATGCTTCCACTAAAACTTCAAATACCTGAAACTTAAGAGTTTTCATCAGATATTGAGACAAAATAAGCATTCGAGGACACTATTTTTATCAAAATAAAGCCCTAAATGAGTTCAATTTGTGGACTCATCAACACCCCAACTTAATGTTTTGCATGTCATCAAGCAAACTTGAGTTCAGCCTTTCAAAAGGGTGTCTCAATTAGTGCTACACAAGACTCAATCATGAGTCCACACAATAAGACTCAATTTACTTATGCAACGATCAATTGTGTACTCAAAGATTCAAGTTATGACACACCATTACCAAATAGTTTCATGCTCGCAATACTTGTTGCTTGTACAAGTTCAACCTCAACAAAAAGTATCTAAATGCCCTCACATGAAGAATGATTCCATATTCACACAAAGAGGTTAATCAATTCAAGACCAGGAATCAGATGCAACGCTCACACTGTAAAAAGAGGAACACATTGCATGTTTTCACCCATAGGTTTGCCCTTATTTTCCAATCGACTTTTGATTTGGCCTACTCAAGATCAAAAAGGTCATTCTAAGGCTTGTAATGGGGCTGAGTGCAAAGGTATGGTCATTTAGGCTCAGTGACTTTTTCCTCGTGAGTTGTGGCATTCTCAAGGCATTCCCTTCTTTTCCTTTATCAATTCTTTTTCTAGTGCTTCTAAGTCACCCTTTTTTTTATTCTCCTCCATGGATTGCTTGAAACCTGATTCTTACTTTATTCCACATTTCATTTTATTTTATTTTTTTAATTGAAGGGGTTCCATTTTTATGCAATACCATAGGTTAAGGGGGACTTTTCTTGCATTTCTTAACTTCTTCTTTTCCCTTTCACCACACCCCTAACTTAGGATTTTGGCATAAGTTGGTTATTCACTAAGCCACAAATCAAGAGAATTGTAGGTAGTGGTTTAAGTAAGGTCTAGTATTCATCAAGTTTCTTCCAAAGAAAAGTAAGGCTCGAAGGATGTTCAAAAGAGTTTCACACGCTCACGGGTAGGCCACAAAAGAGGTATATGTCAAATTTAGCCCACACTCTTTAAAGTTGGCTAAGATCATCTCAAGAGGACACCTTTCTAAATCAATCAGACTAACAAGGCAAACTCTAGGTTTATTCATGCAAGTTTCAAAGCAAGCTATTCACACAAGGAATCGACACTTAAGTCAAACAAGACTACACACTTTCGCTAGAGTGAAATGGTCATTATAAGAGAATCAATTCGATAAATGTCTAATCATAACGAGATGCAATGAGTTCACATATTGTCTATGCAAATTCACTTGCCCTCATTATAGTCGTACATTCATGTTCGTTCAATTGAGAGCACTATTCAAGTCATTGGTATTGATTGAAATCGAGACTCAATTTTTTGCGAAAGAATAGCCACATTCAACTCCGAAGGGTGGCAAAAATGTGCGAAAAATTCAAAAAAAATTGGAAGGGTCAAAAATTGTTTGCAATTAAGAATAAGCGGAGCCACAAGCTCAAACAATCGCAAAGCAGTTTTAAAAACACAACTTAAAATAGATAACCCAAATGTACACCAAAACAAGGTGGGCCTCACCCCACCACAAATAAAAGCGTTTGTCCTCAAATGTGAATAATTACAGTACCAGAGTTTAAGAAAGATAAGATATAGAAAGAGGTCAAGAAGAGTCTTGTCTATACAGTCTCTCTATCTACCGGGGTATTCGATGCATTTCCTGAAGTAAAACCATGGTCCCCGGAGTATTGTTGTTTTAGTCCTCATTGTTTGCCATTGTCGTGGCCTCTGCAGGAAGATTAGCTGCAATAATTTGATCTATCTCCGAAGGCCCGTATTGCATTAACAAAACTTCGAGCCCATGAAGGCACATTAGGGTCGATGGGAATTCATCTCTTTGCTCTAGCTTCATTGGTATATTTCCTTTGTCTGGGTGGATCATTTCTCCCTGTGACTTTTGATATAACCATTACTGCAAAGACTTCGAGGATAAGTTAGATAGCACTTTAACCAAGAGAAAAAGGGTGTTTCTTGGTGTGGAAACGCTTAGCCAAGCTAGTTGGTGAAGTACTTATCCTGTTAGGCCAATTGTTGAAGGTGATGTACAACTGATACAAGGGCGCAGACAAAGGACGAGCAAGGGATCCTTTGGTGAGTCGCTGAGTGCATTTTGCGAATTATACTGATCGTCGAAAATCACAGATCGATTAATACATAAAGTATTTAGTTAAAGGCGGAATGGGGACGTTAGGTGAACCACCAAGCAGTTCGGCAGATTTTGTTCATCTCGTTGATCAGCTCAACGTGTCTAGTTTCAACCCGTCCTTTAAAATTTAACCCCGTAACCCCAGATAATGCAACTTACGCTTATATAACTCAATTTCAGCGAAAACCGAAAGAAACTTCTATTCCCACCTCTTAACAGTTCAACTCAAAGCAAACTTAAGTGGGAGTCCCTCAAATCATGCAGAAAATATCAAGTCTTAATCGATAATATATACAATCCTGGTAACTCAGAGACTCAACAGATATTTTCTACTGTCAGTAATTATGCAAATGAGTAAAAATTTCTAATCAAATAACTAAGGAGTTTGATTACCAACCTTTGATGCCAAATTAGATAATACTAGCTTGCTAGGCAGCAATGTGATCCTAATTCAAGCACAATTCCACACGTAAATTACTCTAAAAGTGTGTGAAATATAACTGCTAAAGTGCGGGTGTGAGTTTGTGAAAAGGAACAAAGTGAAAGAAAGTGAATGAAATGGAACTTTTAAACTTATGGCTTTTGACCGTCCAGTTTCTACTCATTTGGTGATGTTAGTCGATCTCGCTCAATCACTCGGCGAAACGCCAAATATCTAATGTCCTCACCAAATATAACAGAGCTTTCAGTTTAGGTGAGCAATGCATTGGCGGTCTTTATCGAGATCGCCAATTAGATTGGCGATGTGCCGACGAAATTCATACTCCACCGAGTTTTTCAGACTCAACCTTTAAGATGTATTGCGTCAAATGGTGGGAATGATCGGGTATGCCAAACTTGTCGGTGATCCGCCAAACTGAATTGTTGCTCGCCTCCATACATCTTTACAAGCACTTTTTTTACTCAATCTGTACAAACATCACACTATTATTTTATCAAGATAACAAAAGGCAAGTTAACCATCAGACCTCACTCTTCGGGTTAGCCATAGTATCACTAGGCAAACCCCCTTGTTGTCTCGGATTGACATGAGACGAGATATGACCCATTTGGGTCTCTAACTATTTGATTGAAATTGAATGAGAGGTGAAAGTCTGGCTAAGGGTAGACACGTCTTCTTTCATACCTTTTAGCATTTTGTCTGTCCCTTCAACTTTGTTTAGGATATTCGAGAGCGTTTCCTCAGACCAACCACCTTCTGAATCCTTAGGCTTTTGTCGCTCCTAGGGAGGCACATATCTATCCTTCTCCCCATCCTTCCAATTTGGATTCTGATCCCTCCATTCAAGATCTCGATCTTTCCATCCTTTGTCTCTAGCCCAACCTTGGTTACCACCCTGCCTCGGGTAGTTTAAACGATAACCACCGCCTTGGTTTGCTAGAAAATTTACCTCCTCGCTATACACAACTTCAAATTTCATCTCTTCAGGATTCATGCTCCCAACCCCCACAGCATTGACACCACGGGTACTTGCCACCATGACATTCTTAGATAGAATATCAAGTTGTGTCATGATCTTAGCCATGTTTTGGTCTCTCTCATTGTCCTTTTCAATCTACTCTTTAGATAGCTGGAAGGTGACAAGGGAGACATGGTCTCACAAGTGTACCATGCTCTGTTGATGGTGGTCATGCCATCTAGAAGCTGGGCTGCTACTGAGTACAGTTGTTGCATTAAACCTTCGGATGAGAGTTGGTCAGCGACACTCTTATTTACTGAGTCTAGACTCCGGTAGAAGTATTGAAGGGGCACGTTATCAGGAAGACCATGGGTTGGGCATTGTAGCACCAATTTTTTAAATCGAAGCCAAGTTTCGTGCAGAGGCTCTCCATTCAGACACTTGAAGCTTTGGATGCTATCCTGAATAGTCATCATCTTCAAGGGAGGGAAAAATCACACACTAAATGCGGTGACCAGCTCCTCCCACGAAGTGATTGAGTTTCGTGGTAATTCAACTAACCACTTGCAAGCTTCCCCCACCACAGAAAATGGGAATAATCGCAATCTGACTGAATCTTGAGAGATGCTCTTCAAAGAGAATAGCCCACATACATCTACGAAGTTTCGAAGATGCTCATGGGAATCATCATGAGCTAATCCGCTGAAAAGTCCTCTTAGTTGCAAGAGTTGCAACACAGCTCTTGTTATATGGAACACCGCATTCCTCTCGATTGGGTGTAAGCGGATGGCTCCAACACCTCCCATGAGATAGGGGTCATTGACATGTGGCTCTTGGACATCTTTGAGGTAACCGATGTAATCTTGGTGGCCCACGTAGCTACCATTACTACCGTTAACACTCATGCTTTCTAAAATGTTTACACAATCAAAACAAGACTAAAAGTTAAGTTAGTAAAACTACACTAAAAAGAACAAAAATTCTACTAATCTAAAAATTCTCAAGTAGCACCACTCCCCAGCAGTGGCGCCATTTTGATGCTTATTGTGACCAACGACACTAGCCTACAGTATGACTGTCTACGATCGTCGATAGTATAGTAACCCAACTAAAGGTTGGGGTCGGGTCCCAAGGGAGTGGTTTTGATAATTGATAGAAAAAATAAAATTAAGCTCTAACTAGTCGTAGCTAAAGACATTAATGAACAAAAACATGGTATATTAAAGGGGGTGACACGAATGTGTCAAATATCAATTGGGAGTTTTGTCAGAAGTAGAAAAAATAGCAAAAATTAACAAGAAATCAAGTATGAGTAAATGTTCTTGGGGTGTGACCGCAATACAAGTTGAGATAAATCGTTGGGTACATGCTTTCAATAGGAAATTTGCAAGATAATAGTGACTAGGCTAAGCTTTAGATGGAAATAAATTCCCTCTCGGGCAACTTACCCCGTTTCAAATGGGTTCCTCTCGGACACCCATTTGCCGCATGAAGACCAACCTATGCCTTACCCCACTCACTCTCTCGAGCTGAGTGTTAGGATATGGGACTAGGGCTCACCCTCTCGGGCTGAACCTCATTTCGACCCACTTATTAGGCAATCAGTCTAGTGGTCTTGGTTTTGCGACCTCCCTCTCGAGCCAGCCGAAAAAACATGGATGGTTTTGTATTTGCAACTACAAGCCCATTAAATTAAACCACAACCACTAGGTGAAATCCCCATTACAATACATCAACCCTATCAGCAAGCAAGACCCAATAACAATATCAACACATATTTGCTAAATCACACCCCAAGAATGGGGTTTTTAGCCACACATCAAGAAGTAACAAAATACACCTAAAATGATAATAAAATCAAATGGGTATAAGAAATTAAATCTTGATTTAAGCAAAGGAAGAAGAATGGAGAAGATCCACTTCCAACTTGGGGAAGATGAAATCATTCTCTATTCAAGTCTCCCACAAAACTCTCTCCAAACTTGAGAGAAAATATATAAAAATGTACTATTCTATTCTTAAAAAAATAATAATAATGGTTCAAAACTTAAAAAATTAATAACAAATTTAGTATTTATAGACTTCAGAAAATAGCGTTGGCCGATCTTTCGGTGTAGTTAGTCGATGCCGCCAAATGACATCAGCGACTCGCCGTTCTTCTATTTCATCATTGTTTCATGCTTGCTTTAAGAATCTTCATGTTCTGGACCATTGGGCGGTATAGTACCGCTTTACGAAACTATTCGGCGACGCGTCGACTGCTTCTTTCATCGCCTTTTTGATCCTCTTTCTTTAGGACTTCGCATACTGGAACAAAGGGCGGAGTATGTCCTTTCTGCGAATCGCCAAAGGTTCTTGACGATGCTCATGCTTCAGCTTCTTCGTTCTTTTCTGCCTTTTTGCTCCTTTTTGTGCCTAAGTGTCCAAGCTTCCACTAAAACTTCAAATACCTGAAACTTAAGAGATTTCATCAGATATTGAGACAAAATAAGCATTCGAGGACACTATTTCTATCAAAATAAACCCCTAAATGAGTCCAATTTATGGACTCAGCAATGCTACTTGAAACAAGCCCCCGCACGGTGAAAGAAACCATACGAGCCTTCCCATAGGCTGTGGTCTTCAACACGGGCCGTGAAATGGCTCGTGAAGGGGAGCCTTCCTTGGGGAAGTTTTGAGGGCATACTGCCTCACCACCACGAGTGCCACCACGGGTCGTGAAGGCCCTCGTGGTCATGGTGGGCAATGGCTTAGCCAATTTTGGGCAAGCCTTGGCCCCTTGCCTTGGCCCTTGCCCATCTTCCTTGTCTCTTTCCCTCTTTCCTTTACGTTAAACTTCACGTTTGACTCTAGTTTTGGCCTACTAATTTCCGGAATGTTACACCATGAATGGCATCGGAAAGTGGTCCTTCAATGTCCACTTATTCAGCTTCCTGTAGTCCATGCATACTCACCATCCTGAGACTGGTCTTTGCATAATCAACTCATTCTTTACATTTACAACTACCGTCATACCACCCTTTTTGGGCACACACTACACTGGCTAATCCAATGACTATCAAAAATAGGGTACGCTACCCCAGCATCGAACCACTTTATGATCTCTTTTTTGACCACCTCCTGCATTGGTGGGTTTAGCCTCCTCTGGTGCTCTATGCTCGGGCTGCAGTCCTCCTCAAGTTGAATCTTATGAGTACAGATCCCGCAGGTATTCCAATGGTATCAGCAGTGATCCACCCAATTGCCCTTTTGTACCTCATCAACACTTTGATCACCGCCTGCACCTTTTCATCATTCAAATCTACAGCCAAAATAACTGGTAAAGTATTGTTAGTACCCAAAAATATATACCTCAGGTGACTGGGTAATTGTTTAAGCTCCAACACAGGTGGCTCCTCAATGGATGGCTTTGTTGGAGGGTTCAACCTATTTTTCAGATCCAGGTCTAATTTCTTTGGAGCAAAAGAATGTACTCCCATGCCCTGTAGAGCATTTACAGTCTCCACATAATCAGTCTGGTAGACTACTTCAAAGTTCATTAATACAGCTATCAATGTTTCCACAGCCAACCTTTCATTAATAGCAGCTCCAAGCTCTCCTTCATCAAGGACCTCTATAGCAGACACCACATTCATGTCTTGTGATTGCTTCATAGACCTGCAAATCTTAAACTTTCCTTCTCATTGTTGAGCCTAAATTTCAGCTCTCCACTCTCAACATTAACCAATGCTCGACCTGTAGCCAGAAATGGCCTCCCCAAAATTATGGGAACCTCAAAGTCCACTTCGCAATCCAGAATCATAAAATCTGCTGGAAAGATGAAACTATCAACTTTTACAAGCACATCACATAAGATACCCACAGGTCGCTTCACTGACCTATCTGTCATTATCAACCTCATCGTTGTGTGGTTTTGAACTCCTAATCCTAATTTCTTGAAGATGGCCAGCGGCATCAGATTTATATTGTCCCCTAAGTCACACAGAACCTTTGCAAACTGAAATGATCTTATGGTGCAAGGTATAGTGAATGCACATGGATCCCCTTTTTTTGTGCACTAAAGACATGGTAGCAATAGCGCTGCAATGATGAATATTTTCAGTTAAGTCAAAACCTACAACTCTTTTCTTTGCGACTAAGTCCTTCATGAACTTAGCATATCCTTGCATCTTCTCCAAAGCCTCTACCAATGGGATGTTCATTAGTGATTGTCTCAACATGGTTATAAACTTAGCAAATTTTCCATCTTCAGCTTTCTTCTTGTGTCTCTGAGTAAATGAAGGAGGTGGTCTTGGTATCTACTGTATTGGCAAGGTTACCTCAACTTCTTTTTCTTTCACTCCTATTGGCATTCCTATTGGTTGAGCCTCTACTACATCATTAACTTGTTCAGATTCAACCTCCTCTTACTCATCTCTTCTTATTCCATGTTCCTGCTCAGTTGTTGTAGCTATTGGTTCATTGAGAATCTTACCGCTTTTGGTGGCAATAGTCATGTAGTGCCCGTCCTTCTTGGGATTCTGAATAGTATCACGTGGCAGTGACCCATTCTTCCTCTGGTTCAGTGATGCTGATAATTGCCCCAACTATTACTCTATTTGATTGATGGAGGTGGTGAGAGAATCCACCAGTTAACTCATACGGGAGAAATCTCCATTTATCTCCTTCACACCTGCATCAATTGACTCAAACTTTTGCAGCACCTTAGCCAACATATCTTCCAGTTTGGACCCACTGGAACTACCACTTGTATGATCTTTGTTACCTGGGGGAACATATACACTACTGTGGTTATTCCTGTAACCATCTCTATTTTGCCAATTGCCATGTTCTCTATTTGTTGGCCTGTCATACTGCCCTTCTCTGGAATAGTTCCGACCTGTATTTCCAGAATTATACGCTTGGTTTCCCGAGTTATAATTCTGGAAATCACCTTAGTTTCCCAAGTATTTGGCCTCCCCATCCAAGTCATTATCCTGATCTTCATACATGTTTGGGGTTCCTACGACATTCACTTTCTCAGAACCTGCCATGATATGCTTCATTAGTAGATCCATTTGGGTTCTCATGTGAGTTATATCATGATCCCTTTCATCCTCTCTTCTCCTTTGTTCAGCTAACAACTCAAAAGTAACTCTCATATCTTCCACTTCAGCATCCCAAGTGTGCCATGCTCTATTATTCTTTGACACTTCATCCATTAGCTACATGATTTCAGGGAATGGCTTCCTCATGAATGATCCACCACAAACTGCATTAACAATAGGCTTAGTAACATAATTTAGCGATCTATAACAATCTTGTTTCAAATGTCTCTCAGTGAGACCATAGTTTGGGCATTTCTTCAATTTTTGGCTGAATCTCCACCAAGTATTATGCATTCCTTCCCCTGGTAGTTGCTTGTGTGCACTTATCTCGTCTTTTATTTGCAACTCTTTTGATTTAGGGTAGAATCTTGATACGCTCAAATTATACCTCCCTAAAGAAGCATTAGCGATCGTTATCAAGTAAAGAACCGAACTTGTAGGTTGGGGTCAATCCCACGAGGAAAGTGGTTTAGACT
>JAJONQ010061735.1:0-12371 GCA_036250385.1 Solanum microdontum
AATTTGAAGGCTGCAACTTTATATTTTATATAATATTATATTAAATTTAATTCATTAAGCTGCCTGCTTGATTTCCTTCTTCAACCTTCCATCTTTAATTCGTTTTAGCTCCAAACTTCTTCAACTTTACGTCAATTTACTCCTACAAATAAAATACATTATTTAGCACAATTTATAAAATTAATGCTCAAAAAGGACAAATATAAATAATAAATATAAGGCAAATAATGCTTAAAAATATGTATTTTTAGCCTCACATCACCTTTTCCTTTTCATCACACCCCCAACTTAGGTTTTTGGCCTAAGTTGTCTATTCACTAAACCACAAATCAAGAGGATTATAGGTAGTGGGTTAAGTAAGGTCTAAGGTTCATCAAGGTTCTTCCAAAGAAAGAAAAGGCTCAAAGGGTGTTCAGGAGAGTTTCACACGCTCACGGGTAGGCCACAAAAGTGGTATATGTCAAATTTGGCTTACACTCTTCAAGAGTTGCTCTCCATATTTTCAAGGCAAACACCACCGCTGCTAGTTCGAGATCATTTCAAGATCACACCTTACTAAATCAATCAGACTAACGGAGTAAATTCTAGGTTAGTTCATGCAAGGTTCAAGGTAAACTCATCACACAAGGCATCGACACTTACGTCAAACAAGACTACACACTTTCGCTAGTGTGCAACGGTCATTACAAAAGAATCAATTCGATAAATGACTAATCACAACGAGATGCAAGGAGTTCACATATTGTCTATGCAACTTCATTTGGCCTCATCGTAGCCGCACATTCATGTTCGTTCGATTGAGAGCACTATTCAAGTCATCGGTATTGACTGGAACCGAGGCTTAAATTTGTACAAGAATAGCCACTTTCAACACAAGAGGTGGTGAAATTTTTGAAAAATGAAATTTTTTCGAAAGGGTCAAAATTATTTTTCAATTAAAAATAAAAAGGAGTCATAAGCTCAAACATCCACGAAAAGCAGATAGAACACAATTTTAAAGCAGAACAACCCAAATATATAGAAAACACGAATCACAAATAGCACACAAAAGGTGAGCCTCACCCCACCACAAATAAAATGTATTTGTCCTCAAATGTAAATAACAAACATCCGAAAGTACAAATATAGGATAGCAGAGAGGGAGGCAAAGGACAATCCTGGTTAAGCAGCTACCTCATCTGTCGGTGCGGCATGTTTGAGGTGGGGATGTTAAGTGAACCATTGAGTAGTTACTCAAACTTTCCATAGTTTTGCTAGGCAGCCCAATGCGTCTAGTCTCAACCCACGTTCTCGAATGCTCCACAGCCACCCTTTTGCGCTGACCAATTTAAAGTGCAATCCATGTTCCGAGCACATATTGATAACTAGAACACTTACATAATGTAGAAATATATGGAAATTAGTGTGCAAAGATGCAGTTGGAGGAATGAAAGCATGTAAAAGTGAACAAGTTGTAGAATTTTAACCCTTTTCGGCTTGCAAACTGTCCAGTTCATGCTCATTCGGCGGTAGTAGTCTTGATTGGTGAGTTAGTCGGCGTTTCACCAAATAGTTGTGTAGTTCGCCGAGTTGTACAGAACTTCCCAAACTAATTTGGACGTTCAAACGGTGGTAAACATCGGAGTCGCCGATTTGGTTGGTGATTTGACAATACTTTTCTAGGCTCATCGAATTTGTTAGACTCTAATTTGAAGTTATCTTAAGTCAAACGGCGAAATTGATTTGGTCCGCCGACCTCTATGGTGACTCACCGACTGAACCTGTTGCTCGCCACCCAACACTTTTTCTAACACCTTCTCACACTTCAACTTGTATAAATGACACACTATTATATTACCAATATGCAAATATAAAATATTAAGGGGTTTTGGGTTGCCTCCCAAATAGCGACTTAGTTATCGTCGCGGCACTACGCAAGTCAACAACTATTCTTTATCCTAGGAATCGCCCATGTTGTAATTAGGCGAGTCCTCGGTGAGTGGTGGGTAATGACCTGATATCAAATGGCCAATTTGAGCATCCTGTAGCTGAATAGTCATGGATTGAGAGGTTGACGCTTCATTTAGCATTTCGATGTTTTCCTTCATCTCATTCAACATCTTCTCCTGTGCCTCAATTTTTTTTTGAATGAGTGAAAGAGCATTGTTATCTTGCACACCTTCCTGCTTCTTTCCATGACTATACTCTCGGGGGAAAAAGTGATTTTCTTTCCCAATGTCTTGTACCTCCAATTCCGTGACTCAGGTGGATAGAGCATTCAATTGGGTAACTAGTGCGTCCCACTTCTGCTTCTTTTTAGCTTCTTTGTTGGCTTCTACCATGACATCAAGGAGTTTTTCTACAACTTCATAGGGCTGGTGTAGCATACCACACTCTCAAAGTTGATCAGCTATACCTCTATTCTCAGGTCCTAGACCCCTGTAGAAGCACTCCAATAGCCCCTTGTCCGTCAGCCCGTGAGATGGGCATGGTTGCAGCACCGCTTGAAACTTCAGCCACATTTCCTGAATCGTCTCATCCCCTACCGGTTTAAAGGTCAGGACGTTGTCCCTGAGGTTCCATAGTTTCAAAGGTCAGGAGGTTGTCCCTGAGGTTCCATAGTTTCAGAAGAGGATGATTCGTGTGGTATCCATAATGATTTTCCATCCTTAGGTCCCTACTTTGATATTCAAACTAGCAAAACAAAACTACAATTTAGATTAGTAAAACTAAAACTAGAAAGAATCAAAAAAATTATTTAACTACGAATTCCCAAATAACACCACTCCTCGGAAGTGGTGCCATTTTGATGTTTGCGTAATCAACGACACAACTTCTGATGCAAGTGTCTACGATTGTGCAATAGTATAATAACCCAACCAAGGGTTGGGGTCGAGTCCCAAGGGAGTTGTTTCAAGAATTAATAGAAAAATATAATTAGTTTTAACTAGTCATAGCTAAAGACATTAATGATTAAAAACATTTTAAATTAAAGGGGGTGACACAAAAGTGTCAAATATCAAATGGGGGTTTTTTCACAACTATAGCAAAAACAATAAAAACAACAAAGAAATCTATGAATGAAAGGGGATTCTTGGGATGTGACCGCAATATGTATTGGTATAAATCGTTGAGTACATGCTTTTGATAGGAAATTTGCAAGATAATAGTGACTAGGCTAAGCTTTAGATGAAAATAAGTTCCCTCTCAGGCGACTTACCCTGTTTCAAATGGGTTCCTCTCGAACACCCATTTGCCACATGAAGGCCAGCCTACGCCTTACCCCATTCACTCTCTCGAGCTGAGTGTTAGGATATGGGACTAGGGCTCACCCTCCCGGGCTGAATTTCATGTCGACCCACTCCTTGGGCCATCAGTCTAGCAATCTTCATTTTGCGACTTCTCTCTCAAGCAAGCAGAAAACACATGGATGGTTTTGTATTTGCAACTACAAACCCATTAAATTAAACCACAACCGCTAGGTGAAATCACCATTAAAATACATCTAACCTATCAGCAAGCAAGACCCAACAATAATATCAACACATATTTACTAAATCACACCCCAAGAATGGGGGTGTTTAGCCACACATCAAGAGATAGAAAATTATACCTAAATGAGCTTGCATTCAAATGGGTATGAAGATTTAAGTCTTGTTACATGCCAAAAGTGAAGAATCTGAGAGACCCAAGTCTAAATCCTTGGAAATGAAACCCTCTTCTTCTTCAAGTTTTAAAACCCTCTCAAACTCAGAGAAAAAGTACTAATTTATATTAATTGTTTCACACTGAAAAAATTATAATACTAAAATCTGATACTAAGCTACAACTCTCAACGAATATTTATAGTGTTCAAAAATCTGTGTTGCGGCTGATCATTCGGCGACATTAGTCAGAATCGCCGATCAACTCGCGAATTGCCCTTTGGTGTAGTTCATCGTTGTCTTGTACCATCCTTCGGCATCGTCGTGCTCTAGGTCATTGGGCGATATAATACTGCTTCACGAAACTTCTCGGCGATGTGCCAACTGCTCTCTTTTTCTGCCGACTCAATCCTTTCCTTCAAGGCTCAGCACACTGGAACAAAAGGTGAAGTGAGACCCTTCGGCGATTCGCCAAGTAGACTCGGCGATCCTCAGGCCTTCATTTTCTCATTCTTTTCAGCCGTCTCTATCCTTTTTGCGAAGTAGTGTCGATGCTTTCCTTCAACTTCAAATACTTGAAACTTAAGTGTTTTCATCAGATATTTATACTAAATAAGCATTTGAGGACACTATTTCTATTAAAATAAGTACCCAAATGAGTCCAATTTGTGGACTCATCAGTCCCTTATCAAAAAGTCTCGAATGCAGAGTTCAAGAACACCATTTTGATGTTTGCTCAGAGTGTGGCCAACCAGAACAACCAGCGGGTTCCAGTTTAGGCAAATGCCGATGTTGGGTTAGCTGCAGCTAGAGTGCGAGACTTTGTTAGGATGAGTCCGCTAGATTTCTTAGGATCGCAAGTTGGAGAAGATCCCCAAAACTTCATTCATGAGGTCAAGAAGATCTTTCAAGTGATGCAGGTAACTGGAATGACCGGGTTGATTTAGCATCGTATCAACTGAAAGATCTAGCTCATATCTGGTATACTCTGTGGAAGGAGAACAGGGGTACATATGTAGCACCTATTACTTGGGATTGTTTCAGCGAAACCTTTCTGGACAGGTTTTTCTCCATAGAGTTAAGAGAAGCAAGGGCCCAGGAATTTATGAACTTAAGGTAGGGTAACATGACGGTCCAAGAGTATGGGCTCAAGTTTAACCAACTCTCCAGGTATGCTACTGACATGGTTGCTGATTCTAGGGCTTAGATGAATAAGTTTCTGTATGGAGTGTCAGACTTAGTGAAGACAGAGTGCAGGAATGCTATGTTGTTGGGATACATGAACATCTCTAGGCTCATGAGTCACGCTCAGTAGGTTGAGGGTGATAAGCTTAGGGAACAGGCTAAGGAGAGTAAGAAAGCAAGAACAGGAAACTATAAGTACTCTCAGCAGAAGTCGGGTGGTGAAAATCGCTCGCAATTTCAGCAAAAGTCTTCGACTCCAGCACCTTCATCAACTAGTGTTCCATCCTCCAAGTTTCAGAATAATCATAAAGGTGGAGCATTAGGCTCTAAGTCTCAGGGAAGTGTTCCAGGTGCCAAAACCTACCAAACTTGCCCTAAGTGTGGTAAGAACCATATGGGCGAGTGTCCTGCAGGAAAGGAAGGATGCTTTGGGTATGGTCAGTATGGTCACAGGTTGAGGGATTGTCCTTCTAGACAGGGTTAAGGAGGTAATGCTAGTAGAACTCAGTCTAGAACTTCAGCAGCACCAGCAGGTCGCCCGACTCAGCAGGGTAACTCTTCAGGCTCGCCAGGATCAGAAATATTCTCCTGATGTAGTCACTGGTACATTACGAGTCTTTGACCTTGATATTTATGCATTATTAGATCCAGGGCAACGTTGTGTTTTGTAACTCCATATATAGTAGTCAAGTTCAATGTTAGTCCAGAAACTCTCCTAGAACCTTTCTCAATCTCTACTCCAGTCGGTGACCCAGTTATAGCTAGACGAGTATACAGAAATTGCCCTGTCACAGTCTCCAAGAAAGTCACCTCAGCAGATTTTATAGAGTTAGAAATGGTAGACTTTAATGTCATTCTAGGCATGGATTGGTTACATCCCTATTATGCCTCAGTCGATTATAGAACTAAGATTGTTCATTTTCAGTTTCCAGACGAACCAATCTTAGAATGGAAGGGTAGTAGCTTAGCGCATATGGGTCGATTCATTTCTTACCTTAAGGCTAGAAAAATGATTTCTAATGGGTATCTCTATCATCTAGTTCAGGTCAAGGATTCTAACTCCGAAACCCCAACTTTTGAGTAAGTTCCTGTAGTCAGTGAGTTTCCAGAAATCTTCCCGAAGTTTCTCCTGAAAGGGAAATCAACTTTGGAATTGATCTCCTTCCAAATACCCAGCCTATTTCTATTCCTCCTTACAGAATGACTCCAATAGAGCTTAAGGAATTGAAAGAGCAATTGTAAGACCTTTTAGATAAGGGCTTTATCAGACCTAGTATTTCACCATGGGGTTCACTAGTGTTGTTCGTAAAGAAGAAAGATGGTTCTCTCAGAATGTGCATTGACTATAGGCAATTGAACAAGGTCACAATAAAGAATAAGTAGCCCATCCCCAGGATTGATGACTTGTTTGACCAACTTCAGGGTGCTAGCCATTTCTCAAAGATAGACCTCAGATCCGATTATCATCAGCTCAGAGTCAGAGATAGTGACAATCTGAAGACAGCCTTCAAAACTCGGTATGGTCATTATGAATTTGTAGTCATGTCATTTGGACTAACCAATACTCCGACAGCTTTCATGGATTTGATGAACAGAGTGTTCAAGCAGTACTCAGACTTGTTTATTATCGTCTTTATTGATGATATCCTCATTTACTCTAGGAATGAGGAAAAACATGTGAGTCATTTGAGAGTTGTCCTGCAAACTCTCAATGATCGCCAGTTATTCGCTAAGTTTAGCAAATGTTAGTTTTGGTTACAATCTATTGCTTTGCTTGGGCATATAGTATCCAGAGAAGGGATCCGAGTGGATTCTCAGAAAATAGAAGTAGTGAAACAATGGCCCAGACCTACCTCTGCTACAGATATCAGAAGTTTCTTGGGTCTAGCAGGCTATTACAGACAGTTCGTGGAAGGATTTTCATCCATAGCCTCACCATTGACTAGGTTGACTGAGAAGATGATCAAGTTTCGATGGTCAGATGATTGTGAGAAAAGCTTCACACAATTGAAAACTAGGTTGACTACAACTCCTGTTTTGACTCTACCAGAGGGTTCAGATGGCTATGTTATATATTACGATGCATCTAGGGTTGGCCTAGGTTGTGTGTTGATGTAGCAAGATAAGGTTATAGCTTATGCTTCTAGACAACTTAAGGTGCATGAGAAGAACTATCCAACTCATGACCTCGAGCTTGCAGCAGTGGTGTTTGCACTCAATATTTGGAGGCACTACTTGTATGGTGTTCACGTAGATGTGTTCACTGACCATAAGAGCCTTCAATGTGTGTTCACCTAGAAAGAGTTGAATCTTCGCCAGAGGAGATGGCTTGTGTTCCTCAAAGATTATGATATGAGCGTGCATTACCATCCATGTAAGGCAAATGTAGTAGCAGATGCTCTTGGCAGATTATCTATGGGTAGAGTAGCACATGTTGAGGAAGAAAGAAATGAGCTAGCAAGGGATGTTCATAGGCTTGCTCGCCTAGGAGTTCGTCATATGATCATATCAGATGGTGGTGTAACAGTTCAGAATAGGGCAGAAACTTCTTTGGTAGTGGAAGTTAAGGAAAAGCAAGACAGTGATCTGATATTACTTGAACTCAAGGGTGCAGTCCATCAACAGAGAGTTGAAGTATTCTCCTAAGGGGAAGATGGTGTGCTTCGCTACCAGGGTGGATTATGTGTTCCTAATATGGGCGAGTTGAGACAGCATATTCTTGCAGAAGCCTATAATTCCATATATTCCATTCATCCAGGTGCCACTAAGATGTACCGCGATCTGCAGGAAGTCTATTGATCCAATGGTATGAAAAGAGATATAGTAGATTTTGTGGCTAAGTGCCCAAATTGCCAGCAAGTCAAGGTAGAACATCAAAAGCCAGGAGGTATGACTAAAGAGATTGACATTCTTACTTGGAAGTGGGAAGTGATCAACATGGACTTCATCACAGGATTACTTCGTACTCGCAGACAACATGACTCCATTTGGCTGATAGTTGACAGAGTTACTAAGTCTTCTTTCTTTTTGGCGGTGAAGACTACAGATTCGATGGAGGACTACACCAAGCTTTACATTAATGAGATTGTGAGGTTGCATGGGGTTCCTTTATCTATCATCTCAGATAGAGGTCCTCAGTTTACCTCTCATTTCTGGAAGTCATTTCAGAAAGGTCTTGGTACTCAGGTTAATGTTAGCACAACATTTCATCCCCAGATGGATGGCTAGGCAGAGCGTACCATTTAGACCTTAGAGAACATTTTGAGAGATTGTGTGATCGATTTCAAGAGGAGTTGGGATGATCACCCTCCTCTCATTGAGTTCACCTACAATAATAGTTACCATTCTAGCATTCAGATGGCCCCTTATGAGGTATTGTATGGGCGTAGATGTAGATCTCCTGTTGGCTGGTTTGAAGTAGGCGAAGCAGCCTGGATAGGGCCAGATTCAGTCCATTATTCTATGGAGAAAGTGCAAATCATCAGAGATAGACTTAAGACAGCCAGAGTCGCCAGAAGTCTTACGCAGATGTAAGGAGAAGGGAACTGGAGTTCCAAGTTGATGATTGGGTTTTTCCTTAAGTTATCACCTATGAAGGAGGTGATAAGGTTTGGCAAGAAAGGGAAGCTCAGTCCCAGATATGTAGGCCCTTACCGAATCTTGAAAAGGATTGGTAAAGTGGCTTATGAGTTAGAGTTGCTAACAGATTTGGCAGCAGTGCATCCAGTCTTCCACATTTCACTTTTGAAGAAGTGTGTGGGTGATCCAGCATCCATAATGCCATTAGAGAGTGTGGCTGTGAAATACAGTCTCTCGTATGAGGATGTGCCAGTTGAGATTCTCGATCGTCAGGTTAGAAGGTTGAGAAACAAAGAATTCGCTTCAGTCAAGGTTTTGTGGAGGAGTCAGTCCGTAGAGGGAGCTACTTAGGAATCAGAAGCAGCCATGAAGTCCAGGTATCCTTACCTCTTTCCTTCCGATTCCACTCTAGCTTGAGGTATTAGATCCTCTTCAGTTTTTCAGTCATTCATGCGTGAATGCAGTCTTAGTATCATGTTCCTTCAGTTTGTACTTGCATTTTCAGCGCATTTGCATGTTCTTGGAACTTAGTTCAGTCAGAAAGCAATCTTCAGTGTTTAGTGGTAGGTTGCATCTCTTTCCCTCCATTTCAGCTAGTTTAGTCTTCATTCGAGGACGAATGATCTCAAGGGGGAGATATTGTAACACCTCGAAAACCAGACCTAGAAAAAAATTACAAAACTTACCTAAAGTAGTGAACCACGGCAAGGTTCACAGACCGTGATAGGGTCCACTGTCCGTTGACCTTCCCGTAGTCATGACTTGGAAGTCACTAGGCCCAGACATTAGACCAGGGCACCTTCACGGTCTGTGGCCCTGACGACGGGACGTACTGGCGTCCGTGACATCTAGGCAACAGCGTCCCTAGCCTAGCCCTCAGATACCCCTCGCCCAAGTGAGGACCACGGGGACCTTCACGGTCTGTGGTCCTGAAGATGGGTCGTGGGGGAGTTTGTGAAGACTAACCAATAGCCCCCTAAATCTTGAGCCACCAGACCTCAGCCCAAGTGAGGACCACGAGGACCTTAAATGTCTGTGTTCCCTAACACGGGTCGTGGTTAGGCTTGTGAGATAGACCCTCAGCTCAGTAGTCGCCAAGTGAAGACCACAACCCACTTCAAAGTCCGTGAAGGTGGCCATGGTCAGCCCTGTCAGCAGTTTAAGTCAAGGGTCTTTTGGTCTTTTCTTATTTTGTTAGACCCCTAGACTACATCGTTTTAACCCTTAACTATGTGGTTTTGATTAGTTTTAGCCTAGAAACATAACTAGAACTTTCCTAAGTCAGATCATTAATCAAAAACTTAGAAAATTAGAAGGGAAAGAGGAGAAAAGGTCGAGCAACCCTAGTTCAAGAATGTATCAAGGTTCCATCAGTTCCAGCCCGGAAATCAAAAGATTTCTCCGTGGAATTTGCCACGAGGTATGTGGAATTTCACTTGTGGGTTCCTTTCACCCATTAGGTTCCTAGTTTTCAGTCAGTTTCTTGATTCCCTTATTATGATTAGACCTAGGGTTTCTTGAATGTTAGAATTATTGGGTTCTTAGCTATTAGAATGATCCAAATCATATTAGTATGTTAATATTCAGTTTATTGCATGAAATCCAGAACCCTACCTATGTATTTCTTTAATTCTTGAACTACACATGCTAGGTCAGGTATTTCAGTTATTCAGTTATACATGCCTGAGTTATTAATGCATTAATATCAGTTAATTGTTGCATACTCAGTTTGCATTCCCAGTTTGAGTTATCCAGTGACTTACAAAAATTCAGTCATAATATGTAATCACTTAATCCATTAGGAGTAGCATAATACCGAGTTGGACTAGGGTTCAGCGTTCCCAAAAATCCCAGAACTACTAGCCACATAGGTTGTAATTCCCCTATGTGGGCATCATTTTAGTGATCACGCCAGCATGCCTCAATACCTCTGGAAAGGTATATTGGGTCCTCTCGATGGGGTGTATACATCGGACAGTTTAGTCAAATTCTATTGCATTCACCATGTATCAATATTATCAATATTCAGTCTCAGCATGTTATAAATTGGTCATTGCATTCAGTTAGCTCAGTATTCAGTAGCTATATCATGTTCAGATTATATCATTGCTTATTTGCTTGTTCAGTTATATGTTATTTCACATTTTTTCTATCCTACATGCTCAGTGCGTTTCAAGTACTGACGCATACTCTGCGCTACATCTTCTCATGATGTAGGTTCATGTTCTCAGCATCCAGATCATACTTAGATCGGTTCCAGATCTCCAGTTCAGTAGAATCAGTGGTGAGTCCTCATTTTTCGAGGATAATAGTCATGAGTTTCTTTTCAGTATTTTTAGTCCTTTAGTTTAAGTTTTGCTAAACTTAGCTGGGGCCTGTCCCAGCATTTCTAGTCAGTTAGAGGCTATTTTCAGACATAGTTAGATTCAGTTTAGTATTTCGAGTTTGATATTTCTTTTGTATTAAACTCTCAAATTTGATATATTCAATTTTAGTATATGGGTATTCCCCATCATTTCAGATTTACTTTATGATTTAGCTTTCGCATCAGTTTATTGTCTTTAGTATGCTCCTGATCATGCCAACAGTGTTAGTTTGGGATCACTTATGGTCCTAGGTCCCGTGTCCGTGTCTCGGGGGTTGTTCGGGGCGTGCCAATGAACATGTTCAAATCAGTCAAAGGAATAAAAGTAATCAAATAAAAACATCATTCAAATCAGGGGTGATACGAATGTCAAATGGGGGGTTTTGATTTTAATTATGAACTACAAACTGCAGCAAACAATATGAAATAACAATAATGAGACGGGTTCTTGGGATGTGATTCGATTATAGGCAAACATAGACAAATGGGTAATTGCAACTATTAGAAAATGGCTAAATATCAGTGAGTAAGCTAGACTATAGAGGAGATAAACTTTCTCTCGAATAATTTACCCCGAATCAAGTTGATATCTTTCGAACATCAACAAGCATGCAAAATAAGAACAGCCCACACCTTAGTCCATTCACTCTCTTGAGTTGAAAGTGTGGAAAAGGGTTGAGGATTCGCTCTCTCGAGATGAACCCAGGTCAACCCAATACCTATATACCATCAATCAAACACCTTAGTTCTAAAACCTCTATATCGAGCAAGCCAAGAATACAAAGGTAGAACTGTATTTGCAACTACAATTCTTAAATTAAACCACAATAAATGATTGAACTCACTTTTAAATAGCATTTAAACTAACAATTTGCAATATCCAAAATCCAAATCAACTTATAATCATATAATCACACCCCAAGAATTGGGGTTTTAGCTAGACATCATTAAAAGGTAAAAACAGTTACCAAATTGATTATCCATCAACTGGGTAAGTGTAGATTCATCCTTACTATGCTCCAATTCGAAGAATCTCAAAGACCCACTTCCAATTTCTCAAAAGTGAAAAACTTCAATTCTTCAAAGCTTAGGAAAAACTAGAGAAAACTATCTCTACACCTAAAACCTTAATAAAAACTCAAAATATATGATCTAAGATTCTAAACTATATGTTCAAAAATGTATTTATAGTTGCCAAAAATGTGCAACGAAGAGTCACTCGGTAAAGTAAGTCGTGCTCGTCGAACTACTCA
Source organism: Solanum microdontum (assembly GCA_036250385.1). Lineage (NCBI taxonomy): Eukaryota > Viridiplantae > Streptophyta > Magnoliopsida > Solanales > Solanaceae > Solanum > Solanum microdontum. The sequence goes on from JAJONQ010061735.1 coordinate 12,006, forward strand.
GCAAGTTGCCCTTTGGTCACTTCAATTTCCCCTCTGCCTTGGCATTCAACATCCTCAAGGTCTGTAACTTTGGGTGATCAAACACTGCATCGTGGAACCATTCGACGATCCCCCGACTGGTTCTTTTCTCTGGCCAACTTGGTTCTTTCCTTCAGGGTTTGGCACACTGGAACTTTAGGCGGTCAAGTAGCCATTCGGTGACTCGCCAAATGGACTTGGTGATCACCAAGCTTGCCTTTCTTCATTCTTTCAGCTCACTTTGTTCCTTTTTTCAAATTAGTGTCCTTGCTGCGTACTCAATCCATATACCTGGAAATCAAGGATTTTACATCAGTTATTGGCAAAAAAGAAGCATTTGAGGACACG
>JAJONQ010061748.1:0-12306 GCA_036250385.1 Solanum microdontum
AAGTTAAAAAGTGGAAATAGTCATTTTTGGAAAGAATATAAAATCTGGAAAATTTTATTAGTATGTTAAGTTGGATTTTTGGTCAACTTCAAACGACCATAACTTCTACCTCAAGATGAGTTAGGTGTGTTTCCAGATATTGTAGGAAAGATCTTAGAATAATCTTTCCAACACCGCTGAGTTTGCGCGATTCTGAGTTTGTATGAGTGAGATATACCCATTTGAAGTTGGGATGTTCAAATAAGGAAAGTCTAATCCGGATTTTGAAAGGGTAGTTTGGTCTTTTCCTTACCCAATTAATTTAATTCATTTTAGTGAATTAATTAAAAGTCAAAAACTGAATTTGGTCAGTTTGGAAAATTGGAAATCTACGCTAGGGCTTGGAGAAAGGAGAAAGAAGGAGAAAAGGCAAGATTCGTCAAGAACGTTCAAGTTTGATTGTGAATTTTGTCAAGGGGTGATCCCTACGAGGTATGTGAGATCACATAGCGTTGGGTTAGTTCACCCACGCGCCAAACATGTTTAATTCAACATATTTTCGTCATAAAAAGGTTGAGAATTTGATGTTCTTGATAGTTGTTCTTGAATTGCTTTCGTTCTTGAATATGAGTTGAGATTAAGGAGTTTCTTGATATTAAAGTGTTGTTTCCTTGAGTTGTTTGAGTTAGATTTTGTGTATTTACCTTGGGTATCTGATTCTAAAGTGAATTTGAGAAAAGGAATCGGAATTAATCGATTTAAGATCTGCAAACGAGACCAAAAGTTCATCAAATTTTGCCTAAAGGGAGGCTGGTGCGATGCACCCCCATAGCGCCAGGCAAGCTGGGGCGGCGCGCCAGGCAGGCTAGGGCGGCGCGCCAGCAGTGCGCCATTTTGGAGCCCTAGTAAGTTGGGGCTGGCACGACGCGCTCGGATCGTCGTTTTCCACCAGTTTTTCGTCGGTTAGCCCGTTTAAGTCCTTCTCAAGTGTACTATCACCTCCTATTGATTCTAACTACTCTAAATGACTTCTAAACATCTAGAAATCATTTGGAAACATGAATCCATAAATTCAAATTCAAGGAAAGTTAAGAGTCAAGTCTAGGAAGTTCTTAGAGTCCTTTCAAGAAGTCTTTTGCAAATGCTTTTAACTTTGTTTTAAGACTTAAAGTTTAAGTTGAGTAAAGAGTAAAGAGTAAAGATTGAAGTTCATTTCTTCAAAGAAGTATATGGAGACTATGTATTCCCAAAGAGTTTAAAATATTTTCATATTTAAATAAGAACAGAAACTGAGATTTCCATAGAGTCTTCGAGCTAGTTTTCAGAAAAGAGTAAATGCTTTCACAATTAAGCAAGAAGGGTTTGATTTCCAAGATAATGTTTGAGCTAAGTTTTGAGAAATTATCTCATACCACAGAAAGAAGTGTCTTTTTAAACATAAGAGCTAGTATTATATTTTGGGAGTAGATTGAGCACCGATATGGGGGAGAGTTCAGACAACTCATAACCCCATAAACCATGTAGTCATCATGGGTAGAAAAGGGTCATACTTTTTAGATAATTCATTTAGTGTTTTTTAGCATAGGCTAGTGGATCCACTTAGTAGTTCAGGTTCTATACCCTCGGCAAGGTATAAGATGGTCCTGGCAGCGTAAGGCAAAACATCGTATCATTACAATAACTCTTAAGTGATGGTTGTCAGTTAGAGAAACTCCCACAGAAGTTATTGTATTCTTATATACACAGTTTATTATATTTTACATACATTTAAGAATTATATGTATCTTTGCATACACACAGAGTTGAAATCATGTTTTAAACAACTTTTCTTTATATTGTACTTGTTTTAAACTGCTTTATATTGAAATGAGTTCAGTTATGTTGAGTTGAGTTAAGTTGAGCCAGGTAAGTTCTTCAGTTCCTTTCAAACTTATGTCTTGTTTTAGAATTCCCCTTGCATACTCGTACATTCAATGTATTGATGTCATTTGGCCTGCATCTTTTTATGATGCAGACACAGGTAACCAGGATCAGCATCCAGCACATCATTGATTCTAGTTGAGCGCTCAGAGTCAGTTGGTGAGCCTCATTGCTTTCCGGAGGATCCCTATGTTTTGTTTTATTGCTTGCTTATTTCAGTTGTTAGGATGATCGGGGTCCTTGTCTCGACATCCCTCAGAGTTTAGAGGCTTCATAGACAGAGTTAGTTGATGTTAGTTCATGAGTCTTTACTTTTTCTTTTCAATTAAGTTGAGACTTGAGTTGCCATTTTGGCTGTGAATGTTATTTATTACATTCTCAGTTATTTATTGAGCAGTTCAGTGTACTATTTTTAAAAGTATTTATCTTGAATAAAGTCTTCCGCTGAGTACGAAAGCCAGACTAAGGGTTTGCTTGGGGCCAACAATGGTTCTCGAGTGCCAGTCCCACCAAGGGTGTAGGCTCGGGGCGTGACAAAGAGATTAATTGGAGTGAGTAATTAGTTCAATACTAGCAATTTAGGTTTGATGTCTATGACTTGCTTGAAAGAGAGGTTATGGGTCGGAATAATGGTGACTCAATTTCTTAGTCTAAATATGCTCAAAATATTGAAAGTTTATTGCATTTAATAAATTTTTCTAGGCATGATACTGCCTATGCTATGAGTAAACTGAATAGATATACTCATAATCTTAATTATGAGCATTGATGTGCAATGAATAGACTGATCAAATATTTGAAAGGAACAATGAATTATAGTACTATCATGTATAGTGAATTTCTTTTACCTTAGAAGAGTATTGTGATGCAACCTGGATCTCTGAATTTGATGAAACAAATTCGCTAGTGGATATGTGTTCATCTTAGGTGGTGCAATGTCCTAAAATCAGTTAAACAGGCGATCATTGCTAGATTAACTATGGAGTCAGAGTTTGAAGCTCTGGAGCTGGCTGGTTCTGAGGCTGAATGGCTGAAAAATTTCTTAGTGAATATCCCTTTGATAAAGGATGAATTGTTTATCCCTCTAATAAAGGGTGAATTACCAGCCGATCCCTTTGATAAAAGATGAATTATTGATCCTTTTAATAACAGAAAATAGTCAAATGACCCCCAATCTATTACCGGATTTCCAACTACACACTTATACTTCATGGGGGTCGTATTACCCCCTGAGCTATTTTAAAGTGAAATTATTTCCTCCCTGAAATGTCATTATCAGGCATGTGTCTTGTGGTGAAATACATGCACTTGACACGTGTATTTCACCATTTAATATAAAAAAATTATAAAAAAGTTTTCCTTCCTCTTCCTTTCTTCTCCAATCATTTCTTCAACCCTAACTATAATAAACACCATTTTTTACCTCAAAAAAAATTCTATATCTCTAACAATTTATAAAAATAAAAATTCAAGTCACTTTTTATCTACTTCGAATCTCTAGAGCCTAGAAGATAGCGGTCCTAATCAAATATTTCATTCAACCAATTCGATAATATTTCTAGATTTTTTTACATTTCGTTCAATTTTCTTCCTTAGACAATTTCAGATACACATTAAATGGGTCATGAATATTCGAGTTCATATTCAGCCCCTGAAGATTCCGTCGATAGCTTAAAATCATCGCGGATGAGAAGACCAGTTTGAGACCAACTTGTGACACCAATTTGAGAAACCTCTCTCTCTTCCCCATTCTTTATTCTTTCTCCCTCTAAAATTTTCATGATTAATTTATAATCTGAGTTTTTGATTTTGATTCTTCATGAGTTTTTAGGAGAACATGTAGGATCCTTCTTTAAAAATGTAGAAGAAATTATTTTGTTTTAGTTCCTTTTAATAAGTTTGAAAATATTATTTAAATATTCAGTTACTTCACTTGGAGTTTGTTACTTTTGAGTCCATGACTAAAAAAATTAATTAATGGGTATGTTTTTTTTTTAAAATAAATTTCATTTGTTAGATATGTTCTAAATAAGTCTATTGAAAAATTATTTATTCATAAAATGCATCAGTTGTTGACAATTTTTATACCAAACATTCATTAAAAAAAAGCTTCAACAAGGATAATGGTGAAAAATGTATAGTTGTATAGATAAATAAGAAAAAAGAAAGAGAAAGAGAATATAAAATTAGATAAAAAATGGAAATTAAAAAAAATAGGCAACTCACTCTCTCAAAGAGAGTGAAATACACTTTCTATACCAACTCAACACTTAAGGGGTTATTTATTCTATTTTAAAGTAGTTCAAGGGGTAATAGAACTTCAGTGAAAGGTAGGTGCGTAGTTGAAAATCCAATAATAGGCTGGGGGACATTTGACCATTTTCTCCTTTAATAAAGGATGAATTGTCAATCCCTTGAATAAAGGATGAATTATCAGCTGATCCCTTTGATAAATGATGAATTGTCAGTTGGTCCCTTTGATAAAGGATGAATTGCCTCTTGATTCCTTTAACATTATGATTGTGAAGCCGAAACTACTGCGAAGAATAAATCTTATAATTATAAGAGCAAATACATTAAATTGAGGCATGATGTCATAAAACAGTTGTTGAGAGATGGAGTAATTTCCATTGATTAATGAAGTCAAAACGGATAAAAGAAGCAAACTGAATTTGTCAAAATGGGTTAAAGTTTTTAGACAAAGCTATACTAAACATGATGCTATATTATATAGTAAGCTAACCGAATTCCCCGAGTTAATGCTAAAATGATAGAACCAAACAATAGATACATACAAACATTGATCAATATCCCCAGAACAAACAACTTATACTCGACGGAAACAAGTGAAAACAATTTAAGCAATAGTAATCTGATAGGCCAAACCAGAATGTAAACATAATAAAGGAATACCTAAATCAGAGAATTCAAACGTATAACGAATCAAAATTACATACAGGGAACTTAGATTCATACGGCCAGGAAATGCACTTAAGAGAGGTGAGGGTTACCTTCTTTGGAGCAGCAAGCCTGAGACGATGAGCCTGTCCACAAATAAAACATCGACCAATACGAGTTTGATTCGAGAAAGAAGAGAATTGACACAATACTTTGAAAATAAGAAAAAATATCGGTAAGGATAAGGATATAGTAATGATGAAAATAAGGGGAAAAATAAGAGGGATAGAGTTACCTTCCAGATTGATGTTAGGGATAGAGATGTTTTGGATGCCATTGATGGTGGAATCCGTTGGACAGAGCTTGAGAACCGTCATCTTTCGATTTCCTCTCTTCTTTTCCAAAGCTAACCGTGGAGAAGTGAAATGGTGCAGCTCGGAAAAAGGGGAAAAGAGATGTGGAGATGAGGGGGACGGCGGATAGACGTTTATCCGACAGATTTTTGGGGTGAAAGAAATGGTTATCTTTGAAAAGGAAGATAAACAGTGATGGGGGAGAGGGAATCCGTAGTGGTGTACGGTTTGTGTTTATGGGAGTGGTGTATGGTTTGTGTTTGTGTGTATAGAATATAGATGTATGTATATTCTGCTAAGAAGATAAGATGGTTTTAGAATAAGGGATTTAAAATATGGCCATAGGATTGCAAATTTAATCGAATTGAGTGATCTATCATATTATAAATTAAGCCAATTGAATTTAGAATATAGTTAAATCGAATCAATTAGTTAAATTCGTTTGAAATTGAAATAAGATGAATAATTATTGATTAATTATTTGAGCTTCTTAATTTAAAAAATACAAAATAATTAATAAGACATAACTTAATTAATAATTATACATAATTATAAAGTTAATTAATTTAAAGGAAGTAAATACATATTTGTACTAAACACTATTTTTAGGCTCTTTTTAAAAATAAAAATAATATATATACACACACAACGGGTCGTTTGGTAGAGTGTATAAAATTAATGTCCAATAGACTTTATTAGTAATGCTTGTATTAGTTATGCTTACATTAGTTATGTGTAGGTTATTTCTTATGCATTGTTTGGTTTGGTGTATTAAAAATAGCATGCATTGTATAAAAAATATTTATTTACAAAAGTATCATCTGTGAAAAAAAGATGTAAAAGTGTTTTTGAGGGGCAATTGGGTCTTTAACCATGCTAATGCATGTATTAACTCTCTTTGCATTACTAATACCTAGAAATTCATAGTATTAGTAATACACTCCTCAATACATAATAGAACTAATGCAAGCATTCGTTATACATAGCATGAAAAAGTGTATCAAACCAGGGACTACTAATACATAGAGCTAATACATGCATTATTTTTCCTAATACACTCTACCAAATGATTATAAAGTGCAGGTGCATTGTTTAAAAATTATCTACAATTTATTTGTGTATGTGTTGCTTAATAACAATATAAAAGTGTGTATAAACACTTTTAATACATTATTATACATGTATATAAAAATCTATACATTTGTGTACATTAAATGTATCATGTTGTATAAGATCTCTTGTGAAAACAAATACGGGTGTATTTTAAAAATATGGGCTATGTAGATGTAGTGATTTTATTAGATTGTATTTTTTTTGAAAATATCTCTAAATATATTCAGTATGACTTTGTCATTTTTATTTATTTTTATAAAATTAAGAAATTTTAATACAATTATAAATTTATATAAAATTAAACCTTCGATTTTATCAAAAGAAATCTAATAATCAGTTTGATTCTATCAGGAAATAGATTTTTTTTAAAAGAAAAAACATTGATATTCATAACTATAGTACTTTATCATAATATATTTTAAATTCTAGTTATTTAATTTCTTCTTTTGAGCTTTTAATTTTTTAGTTATTTCAATTTTCCCACTGATGGAAAAGGGTAATAGAAATCCGTGAAATATTTCACATTTCTTAAAGTCTAAGTTTGTAAGTCGATGTTATCTCTGTATAGTTACTCTATGTATGTGAAATCACTATCAAATATGCACGTATTATTTAACAGAACCAAATAGATCGACTTAGTCTTTACAGTTTACCAACCACAAAATCAATAGACACAAACAAAATTAGCACCAACACTTGAGAAGTTATTTTTGTACCATCTTTATCGATGAAAGTGTATCAAATAGAAAATGAGAAGTTTTAAACCAACAAATATTAGTGATCTAGTGGTAGAATAGTACCCACTCACGGTACTTATAAATGAATTGTATTTTTTAAATGATGCATTTTATAATTGTCTAATTTAAGAAAATTCATGAATTGAACTTTCTCATTTTTACAAAATCAACTTAATTCGTTGGTTTTAATTTTCCCCTCGCTAATTCACTTGTAATTATGAAGAGAAAATTTCATAAATGGTCTCTAAACAATTGTAGTAGGTCTAAAATAGTCCCTTAACTATACATTTACCAGATTTAGTCCTTTAACTATCGCAAATATTATCGTTTGGTCCCTTACCTATACACTTACCGGTTTTAATCTTCTTTTTTAATATTCAAATTTATTTCAGGTTTGGTCACAACTATTTTTCATACAAAATAACTTAGGCCAATATTAACAAACTCATGCCTTCGTAAAATTAATTGTTTAACCCATTTTTTCAATTGTTTTTCTCTCCCCGCTACTTTTTCTTTGAATTACTCTTATGAAAAGAACTTAACTTCAACAATTCAAAATAAAATGTTCCCTTCTTTAGCAGTTAACGATTCATAATCAACGTGATTTTATTAAATTCTTTTTTCATATAAATAAATAAAAACAGCTGCAAGTCGACCATTTTATAAATTTTAACTTCTAAACAATTAAACAAATTTCCTTCAATAAAGTCGTTGGAGTACAAAATTTGGAATCCAAATATGTGAGTAAAGAACTTTTAATTTTATTCTAATTGCAAGAAATTCATTTCTATTAAATATAAATAAATTTCTCTCTACACTTAATGGGTAATAATAATTTTCTTTTTATAATAAATTCTAGCATTTTCAAGTTATTAGCAATAATAATATATTTTATTCATCCTCCATTGAATAAAATCAGGACTTCTACCTTCTTTCCTCGTGAATTGTTTATTAAATCGTTGAGTTTAAGATTCTTTTTTTAAGAGTAATTCTAAGAAAAAGTAGTGGAGAAAGAGAAACAACTGAAAAATGGGTTAAAGATTAAATTTCGCATAGGCATGAGTTATGTTAATATAAACCTAAACTATTTGTATAAATAATAGTCAGAGACCAAACCTAATAAATTTTTAAATACTAGGGCTAAAACTAGTAAGTGTATAGTTACGAGACTAAAAATAGTAAGTATATAGTTAGGGGACCAAAATTGATAACATTTTGAATAGTTAAAAGACTAAATTAGATAAATGTATAGTTAAGGGATTATTTTAGACCTATTTCAATAGTTTAAGGACCATTTATGACATTTTTTTGTAATTATGAACAATCATAGACAAGAAAATTTTTGTATTTAGCTATAAATTTTTTCGTAGAAAATAGTTGAATTATACAACTACAAATTTTAAGTCGTCACTATTTATCACCCTACATAATTTATGACAAATTTTTGGTGTCACTAAATCGCAGGTTGATTAGAAACAATAAAATGTTTGTCACCAATTGTTTATATTATTAGTGATGAAAATAAATGTCACAGTTAAATTTAAATTTTTATAGCTAAAACTTATAATGTTTAACTACAAACTCTAATTTGTCGCTATTGTAACAACATAATTTTTAGACGATTTTTTTTTGTGGCCAAAAATTAATTAATTTTAAGACGAAAAATAATTTGTCACAAATTAGATACATCATTAGTGACGAAATAATTTGTCAGTGGTAACTTTAAATTCGTGACTAACAGTACTCAATAAATGACGCCAATTTAATTTTTTGTGGGAAATTTTAGTAGGTAAAACTTTGCTACGATTTTTTTTATTTCGTCACTAAAAGTATGTGTCTCATATATTTAGGCACGAAAAGTAATTTTTGCCACTATAGCGAACAATTAGTGACGATTTTCATGTTGTAGCTAATAGTTTCGTAGCTATATATCATATTTCTTGTAGTGTTATATGAAGTCAAAATTATAAACTGCCGATTCACTAACTAAATCCGTGGGAAGAAAATTAATTCTCCAAACCTCAATAGAGATGGATTTAAAACCAATTGAACCTCTCTCTCTTCTCCATTCTTTGTTCTTTCTCCCTCTAAAATTTTCATGATTAATTTATAATTTCAATTTTTGATTTTGATCCTTCATGGGTTTTTAGAAGAACATGTAGGATCCTTCTTTAAAAATGTAGAAGAAATTGTTTTGTTTTAGTTCCTTTTAATAAGTTTTAAAATATTCAATTACTTCACTTTGATTTTGTTACTCTTGGGTCCATGACTTAAAAAATAATAATTAATGGGTATGTTTTTTAAAAAAATAAATTTAATTTGTTAGATATGTTCTAAATAAGTCTATTGAAAAATTATTTATTCATAAAATGCATTAGTTGTTGATAATTTTTATACCAAACATCTATTAAAAAAAGCTTCAACAATGATAATGGTGAAAAATGTATAGTTGTATAGATAAATAAGAAGAAAGAAAGAGAAAGAAAATATAAAATCAGAAAAAAAAATGGATATTAAAAAAAATAGGCAACTCACTCTCTTAAAGAGAGTGAAATACATTTTCTATACCAACTCAACACTTAAGGGGTTATTTATTCTATTTTAAACTAGTTCAAGGGGTAATAGGACTCCCGTGAAAGGTAGGTGCGTAATTGAAAATCCGGTAATAGGCTGGGGAGTCATTTGGCCATTTTCTCCTTTAATAAAGGATGAATTATCGATCCCTTTAATAAAGGATGAATTACCAGTTGATCCCTTTGATAAATGATGAATTGCCAGTTGGTCCCTTTGATAAAAGATGAATTGCCTCTTGATCCCTTTAACATTGTGATTGTGAAGCCGAAATTACTGCGAATAATAAATCTTATAATTATAAGAGCAAATACATGAAATTGAGGCATGATGTCATAAAATAGTTGTTGAGAGATGAAGTAATTTCCATTGATTATATGAAGTGGAAATTGAATACGGCCGATTCACTAACTTAACCCGTGGGAAGAAAATTAATTTTCCAAACCTCAATAGAGATGGATGTAAAGCCAATTGAACCGCTTTCTCTTCCTCATTATTTATTCTTTCTCCCTCTAAAATTTTCATGATTAATTTATAATTTGAGTTTTTAATTTTGATTCTTTATGGGTTTTTAGGAGAACATGTAGGATCCTTCTTTAAAAGTGTAGAAGAAATTGCTTTGTTTTAGTTTCTTTTAATAAGTTTGAAAATAATATTTAAATATTCAATTACTTCACTTTGATTTTGTTACTCTTGAGTCCATGACTTAAAAAAATAATTTAATGGGTATGTTTTTTTAAAAATAAATATAATTTGTTAGATATGTTCTAAATAAGTCTATTGAAAAATTATTTATTCATAAAATGCATTAGTTGTTGATAATTTTTATACCAAACATCCATTAAAAAAAGCTTCAACAATGATAATGGTTAAAAATGTATAGTTGTATAGATAAATAAGAAGAAAGAAAGAGAAAAATATATAAAATCAGAAAAAAAATGGAAATTAAAAAAAAATAGGCAACTCACTCTCTCAAAGAGAGTGAAATACACTTTCTATACCAACTCAGCACTTAAGGGGTTATTTATTCTATTTTAAAGTAGTTCAAAGGGTAATATGACTCCCGTGAAATGTAGGTGCGTAGCTGGAAATTCGGTAATAGACTGGGGTCATTTGGCCATTTTCTCCTTTAATAAAGGATGAATTATCGATTCATGTAATAAATGATGAATTAACAGCTGATCCTTTTGATTTATGATGAATTGCCAGTTGGTCCCTTTGATAAAGGATGAATTGCCTCTTGATCCCTTTAACATTGTGATTGTGATGTTGAAATTACTACGAAGAATAAATCTTATAATTATAAGAGCAAATACATGAAATTGAGGCATGATGTCAAAAAGCAGTTGTTGAGAGATGGAGTAATTTCCATTTATTATATGAAGTCAAAATTGAATACAGTCGATTCACTAACTATACCCGTAGGAAGAAAATTAATTCTCCAAACCTCAATAGAGATGAATTTAAAGTCAATTGAACCCCTCTCTCTCTTTTTCATTCTTTATTCTTTCTCCCTTCTAAAATTTTCATGATTAATTTATAATTTGAGTTTTTGATTTTGATTCTACATGGGTTTTTAGGTGAATATGTAGGATTCTTCTTTAAAAATGTAGAAGAAATTATTTTGTTTTAGTTCCTTTTAATAAGTTTGAAAATATTATTTAAATATTCAATTACTTCACTTTGATTTTGTTACTCTTGAGTCCATGACTTAAAAAATAATAATTAATGGGTATGTTTTTTTTAAAAATAAATTTAATTTATTAGATAAGTTCTAAATAAGTCTATTGAAAAATTATTTATTCATAAAATGCATTAGTTGTTGATAATTTTTATACCAAACACCATTAAAAAAAGCTTCAACAATGATAATGGTGAAAAATGTATAGTTGTATAGATAAAAAAGAATAAAGAAAGAGAAACAAAATATAAAATTAGAAAAAAAATGGAAATTAAAGAAAATAAATAGGCAACTCACTCTCTCAAAGAGAGTGAAATACACTTTCTATACCAACTCAACACTTAAGGGGTTATTTATTCTAGTTTAAAGTAGTTCAAGGGGTAATAGGACTCTCGTGAAAGGTAGGTGCGTAGTTGTAAATCCGGTAATAGGTTGGGGGGTCATTTGGCCATTTTCTCCTTTAATAAAGGATGAATTGTCGATCCCTTTAATAAAGGATGAATTACCAGCTGATCCCTTTGATAAATGATGAATTGTCAGTTGGTTCCTTTGATAAAGTATGAATTGCCTCTTTATCCCTTTAACATTGTGATTGTGAAGCCGAAATTACTGCGAAGAATAAATCTTATAATTATAAGAGCAAATACATGAAATTGAGGCATGATGTCATAAAACAGTTGTTGAGAGATGGAGTAATTTCCATTTATTATATGAAGTCAAAATTGAATACGACAGATGCACTAACTAAACCCGTGGGAAGAAAATTAGTTCTCTAAACTTCAATAGAGATGGATTTAAAGTCAATTGAACCTCTCTCTCTTTTCCCCATTCTTTATTCTTTCTCCCTCTAAAATTTTCATGATTAATTTATAATTTGAGTTTTTGATTTTGATTCTTCATGGGTTTTTATGAGAACATGTAGGATCCTTCTTTAAAAATGTAGAAGAAATTGTTTTGTTTTAGTTCCTTTTAATAAGTTTGAAAATATTCAATTACTTCACTTTGATTTTGTTACTCTTGAGTCCATGACTTAAAAATAATAATAATTAATGGG